>MJUU01065088.1:25843-62487 GCA_002080025.1 Modiolus philippinarum | reverse complement strand
AAGCAATGGAACAACGCTTTTATTGTTGTTCTTCATCTTCAAGTCGCCATGAGGCCTTCAAAAATGAGCTTTACCCATACCTCATAGCAAATACTGTCTCTTATTTTTATTATGTTCTCAATCAGCTGGAGAAAATTGAATCAAATTTCCTAGAATGATTCATATGCTAATTAAGTAACATGGCATATAATTCGAAGCATCTTAATATGAGATATCTTAATATTTTTAATTTTTGATAGTAACCATAAAAAGTATAGAGCACGGGAGGTCCTTTGCAAAGGCCTGCATGAAAAAAAGCTCGGCCTACTCAGTTGCAAGTTCTCATTAAACTCTTTTTAAAACAATCCCATTCAGTGAATTTCAGACATAATGTATGCGTTCGAAAGATCAGTACATTCAGCCAAGTGTTTAAAAAGCGTATGTATGTCAATTGAATAATTTCAGATACAAAGGTATATATACTTACATATTTCATAATTAATTATTTTTTGTGACGACAATATGTGCCGATATATACGGCACATACAAATGTATTGTCGCCCCCAATGGCGTTTAAATGACATTGACAAAACCGGCACATTTTGTCGCCGGCGACAATATGTGCCGTTAATGTCCGGCACATATTGTCGCCGGCGACAATATGTGCCGATAAGGTCTGCACATATTGTCGCCGGCGACAATATGTGCAGGGGCGACAATAAGTGCCGTAACAGGAACAAGGGATGTAATAACTACAAAATATAAACTCCATAGATCTTTGTTGTATATTACCGATAAGAACGTTTTGGATCTAAACTTCATAACAAGCGTTGTTGAAGGCCTCATGGTGACTTCAAGATGAAGAACAACAATAAAAGCGTTGTTCCATTGCTATGTTTTACCATGTATTTGTAGAGATTTTGTCTCATTTGCATTTACTCCATATCCCTTCATTGTTGATTCAACTTCCCAGTTGTGAACTGTTCGGGTTTGACTATGTTGATTTTAACTTTTTCCAAGATAGACTCACTTACAAAATGACGACTGCTGTTAACATGCAGGAAAAGTTTACCGTTCCAGAGTACCTGATACCACTCTCAAACTGTGAGAGCCTTTTAATGTTGTGTTTATTTCTGTGTTTTGTAGCTGTCTAACTTCATTTTTGTCTGTGTTCTCATTTTTGTCATGTCTTTGGACATCATTTTTTTGTAAATACCACTCCTGTGTTCCTTCTTAATTCTACTGTCGTTTTATCACCATTATCTACACGGTACTACCTTCTAATGTCGTGCCGCCCTTGATGCTCTTATTTGACTTCTTATTTTGATTAATACATCCTGAGATAAAACATCCACATTACAACGCAGATGGCCTTAACCGCAAATCATTATTCCCGTGTGGAGTGTAAAAAATGCAATTCTACCTACAAATATTTTCGCCACTCGCTATTCATCCGTAGTTATTGATTTTGTAAAAATAATCCGTTTGATATGCAGTAAATGACTTTCATTCAAAACTCTGTCAAATTTTGGTTTTTTAGTTTAGATAATATAGGTTTTCTGCTGTCTATTGTTGTTTTGCTTTTGATCATCAAATGTTTTGATTTCATCTGCACTGAAAAGACATAATTTGTAAACACGGCCTCTGCAAATTTTATAGTAACTACATTCCGAGCAATATTACATTTGTGATGCTAGAATTAAAATATGTAGCTTTTTATATATTGTTTTAAATTTAAGACTCTGTGCATTGTTTGACCCTTTTTTATTTTGTTTCATGAATGCAAGGATGGATCGAAATGTTTGATATAAGGTAGATATATTCATATCCATGAAATTTTGGTGTAAGTCGGTGCAATTGAAGAAGCAGTCCTACCAACCTGAAATCTGTAATATAAAATTATAGTCACCATGCTCCGTTTTCCTAGAACGTTGATCAGAGTTTATGTACAAAATGAATAACAGGATACACCTACAATGGCTGGAAATTATAATTACATGTCACAATCTGCTATGGAACTACACACGAATAAGACAAAAGACAAATGTAGACAACAATAGGAACTCGGGACAGCCGGACTTGGTACCGGTACTAGCAAAAGCAAGCAGTAGGGTTAAACCGGTTTATGGGTACTCCTTTATACAAGTAAGTGAATTAGTTAAATGGATGGATAAATAAGAAGTAGAACACTTACTAGATTCAGAAATAAAACGATGTTTAAAGGGATTTTTGTGAAGCTTCAGAACCCAGTACATGGTAGGTAAGATGGTATCTTTAGATGGAACTTTAAGCATTTCTGTATCCTTATAATGTTGTTTGGTTAATGTGTTTTCGTCCAATTGGAATGTTTGAAAGTGTCTGACTTGTCCAGTTCGTTTTGTTGAACATCGATATAGTATTTCTTTCAGACAATAGCAACGTTGTTAGAAGCCTTATCAACAGGTACAAACACATATTTTTTACCAAGACCCTTCAATTTTGACTTAATTCTATTGACAGACAGCTTAGGAGGTGACTCAACATAGTTATCTTTATAAAAATGTATTCTGTTGGTGCCCTTGGTAATAATTCTATTTTTAACAAATTAAGTGCATGTTTGTCTGCACTTTCTCTATTGCACCATTTTTTACTATGCTTGCCAGTTTATTTTTGAAGGTGGGCGATATTTAGACCCTTTTCTAAAGAATTTTCTAACTTTTTTATCTACAATGTTGTTAAGATTCCCCGTTAATATATGTCCACATGGGTCATAGCGTTATGGGAAATGACAGGCATGTCCTGGTTGTCAAAATAGACGGGTACAAGCTTTTGAATATCTGAGTCCCAAAAAATGCCTGCAGTATCCATAAGATCAATTCCATTATTACTGTCCTTCAAGAGCAACCAAAGACATTTTTTTTGGCCATTTGGCTACAAATTCTACGGTTTGACAATTAAATTGCTGTTGAAAAACTGTAGAATCACCGGGTACAACCACACATATGGGGTGTCGGCTCTGTGTGGTAAGGGGTGTCGGTTTATTGTGATGAAATGAGGGTAAATTGAAGGTAAGATCTTGATTTGTTACAAAAGTAGACCTTATAGACTTAACCAATGTATCTAACGGAGTACCCCAATCATCAAGGAATGCGTAACACCTAAACACTATACGCTATACCGTACAGTTTCCACAAACACTCTTCCTCACTTTTTGTGTTACAGGTCACGGCAACTCTGTCAGGCTGGTCATTCTGTTATAAAGCACTGTTGAGATGTATAGCGTATTCTGTTTTACTTGTATGACACCAGTAGGTGTTTAATGTAAGTATTAATCATCTGGATTCAAATATAACGTAGGCATAGGTCGAAATGCGTCAAATTGTGTATGTGTCTCATGGGGTGTCGGTATCGGTGAAGTACGGGGTGTTGGCTTATATGTAAAAAGACATTTATATTCGTTATTTCTTCTTATAAACACAGTTTTAACTGTAGGAAACAGATCTTATAATGCCAACTTTGATATACCAGAAACATTCTTTTGTTTAGCCATGCTGCTTCACGGTGTCCACATATATATATATATTGCAATTCAAACACAAGTTCCTATATATGTAGAAGCTTTGAAAATGCCAAGTTTTCTTACAGTTGACTTGATGAGTTCCCTATGATTGTCTATATGTTGCAATTATCCATGGAATAGCATGAGACACTAGTACTTTGTCAGGTGACAGTGATTGTAAGAGCACCTTGCTAGTTCAATTTATGTTTGTTGACGATCCCGCATCCGTGACCAGAAAAGGCATGGATGCAGCATTGTTCGATATATAGTAAAGAATTCCGCTCAAACTAGTCATAGGGGCCATCTTGAACTTACTATAAGGTATGAGCACCGCTCATTGTTGAAGGCCTCATGGTGACTTCAAGGTGAATAACAACAATGAAAGCTTTCCTTTGCTTGGTTTCAATTTATTATTGGGGACTTTGTCTCATGTGCATTTACTCCATTATTGTGTAAATTATAGTCTTTCTACTATATCTATAGGATCATGGTCATTTTTCAATACCATTTTCTCAATCATTTTATCAAATTCGATCTTTCTAAGGGGAAAAGTGCTGAAGTCAGTTTTTTCTTGTATGGCATAAAACTTTTCTTAGGATAGGGAAATTCTTAATCTTACTTTTGAAAATATTCTCAATCAAGTCTAATTATATTGATATGAACACAAATATAAACTTATTATTTCTGGAACATTTTTATATTTTCATTAGAATTTTTATCATTATGATCATTTTGGGGAGGAAGATGTGAAAGTACAAATTTTCAAGGGAAATAATTATATCACATTTATGATTTCGTATAGTCAATAAATAATTATTCTTTTTTACAAAAAAAAAAATAATGAAGATAAGACACTATTTTATGAAAATATACAAAAGGTCGAAACATTTATTGGAAAATAGAGAATAGACTTTAAAACTCACAAGTTGAATTTTCAATTTTTGTTTTCAATTCTTGAAAGATGGTAAAAACTATTATTTTCAAATGCCCCATGCAAGCTGTATCACAAACCAAGGATTCCTTGTGGAACGAATCAACTTGCAAAATTGTCACACCAATATTACAGTTTGACTGCATCAATTGAAGTGTAAAACTGTAAGATTGGTTCGGCAATCTTTTACTTCTTTCTTTCTAATTGTGTCACCACCTTGGAAAATTGTTTCCCGCCTGATCTGTAGTTGAAACAGATAGTAGGAAATTAAGAATGACCAAGGTCATCATGGTCATAGTAGTTTTCCTGTAATTATCTATTTGACTGTTTGTCAAGGGTGATAATTATTAACTTAACTATCACCTGCTATAAGCTTCAGGATAAAAAAAGAAATCACATTTCCCCGACCATCTTAATTTCAAGTTGATTTGGCTCCAAAATAGATCGGCCCACAATTTTTCGGTACCCAAGGTTGATCCAATTCAGCGAGGTTTATTTATCAAATGGTTGTTAATTTTTTTAACACGAGCAACAAATACAAGCTAAAAATTTGATGGTTGACCTACTATTGTATTTGTGTATCAGTCCTTGCTGTCTTCACAGTATTCCAGTTGTCAGTATATCCTTTATATCATTATTAATAACTTCAAATAAACTGCTTATTTAATTGTTAAATATAAATGATAAACGTTTTTTATTGTTCAGTAAGTGTGGTGAAAATAAACTGCACTAGACCATGCGTATATTATCAATTGGAAATTTATTTCCTAATGACAATTGAATAAATAGATATACTTGTATGTCTTTCAATTTCGTTATATTTTATATCTTGGTAAAAATTTTACATAAACATACAATTAAAAATGAATGGCGCCTTACTCATTTTTTCTTTCGGAGTCATAGTAATTTGGGGACGGAGTTGCTGGGTCGCAATCATTGAGACCGAACATGGGGCAGCAACAATTTAAAACAATTACCACCGCCTTTGCCAACTGACGAAATGAAAGGCGACCGACCAACAAAAAAATAGAAATCTGGACAGCTAAGCCATTGGGAATAGAGAAGTCGTTACATGCGCTTAAAAACCATATACAGAAGAATAAATAATGAAAGTTAAACTCTTTTTACATATAAGCCAACACCCCGTACTTCACCGATACCGACACCCCATGAGACACATACACAATTTGATGCATTTCGACCTATGCCTACATTATATTTGAATCCAGATGGTTAATACTTACATTAAATACCTAATGGTGTTATACAAGTCAAACAGAATACGCTATACATCTCAACAGTGCTTTATAACAGAATGACAAGCCTGAAAAGTTGCCATGACCTGTACCACAAAAAGTGAGGAAGCGTGTTTGTGGAAACTGTACGGTATAGCGTATAGTGTTTAGGTGTTACGCATTCCTTGATGATTGTAGTACTCCGTTAGATACATTGGTTAAATCTATAAGGTCTACTTTTGTAACAAATCATGATCTTACCTTCAATTTACCCTCATTTCATCAAAATAAACGACACCCCTTACCACACAGAGCCGACACCCCATATGTGTGGTTGTACCCGGTGAGAATTGGTTAAGAAAATTGATCAATTGATACTTACCCCAGCAACTGTTTTGTTAGGTGATGAACTTTGTTCAGTTCGATCATTTATAAACTGGATTTTTTATTACTATTACAGAGGTGATTTCATGTTTTTGATTATTTCAAACAAATTTTAAAACTGTGAAAATTTTTGCTTTCACATGTATAATCAGATTTACATTTTTATTTATGGTCACTTCATGTACTTTTGGAAATACTGTAAATCGTTTTTAGTATTATTTTGGTATCAAACACCAAACCAGTAATTTGGCCATGGGAGGTAATAAATTTACCAAGAGAGGTAATATTTCCCCCAAAATTATCTCCCATCAGTAAAACAGTGTTTTTCACATTTTCCCCCTCAAAATGTTATGCATGATTAAATCTTTGTGGGTCATATTAAAATTTGTTAGAGTAAATATCATGTACTTAAACTTTTATTCATAAACTATTTACATAAAAACAATTCAAAGTCTTTGCGAAATTAAAAACAGGAATTTCCCTCACCTAGTTGAAAATAGTTCAACACGCTCAATAACCAATCAGACAAAAGATTTTTTCCAGAGGGGAGTATCAACTTCTCAGTTTGGTAAACCAATTCTACAGTTTTTTTTTTGTTTTTTTGTTTTTGGTATAAATAACAATATATAGTAATATTGGCATATTGACAGTTATATAATATTACAATAATTGTACATTTAGGTATCACAAAATTAATAATGCTTTAATTTTTCAAACATTTGTTATAAACAACTCAGAATTTAAAAAAAGGATTAAAAAAACAAAAACAAAAAAACAAAGGTTGTTTGTGGATCAGGCTATTAAGTAATTTTCATTTCTTATTCCAATTATAGAATTTGTAGCCAAATGGCCGACAAAATTGGTCCAAGCTTATGCTTGAAGGACTATAATGTATTTAATTTTCAAGAACTGTTTTATGTGCTCTTATGGTTTGTCGATTCTCGGATAAATTCGATGAAAACGGAAAGCATCAATAATTTCTGAATACTCATAGAGCGGACTATTAACAGACAAAGTATCACACTCCAAAGAGATTTTATAAAGTTGTGTTACAGGAATTGAACAAAGTTTAGTGAACAAACCATGCCGCCCATTGTTTTTGAAAACAGTAAAGAGATCTTTTATATTTACGGGGTTTTTACGTTTGCTTTTGATATTATAATTTACTCTTTGACTATGTGACCTGCGATGGCGTACTTTTGGAGAAGAAATTCCCATGATGTTAATAGAAGCGCACTGAGATATGTTTCCCTGACCCATGATGTTGTTATTTAACCCTATTGGATAAGTTGTCTGTAGTTTTTTAATCCAAGACAGTTCGCATTCTCTTCTTGGTCTTACAAATTCTCTCTTACATTGATCAGGGGATTTTTCTACAATTTCTAACGGCTGAATTATGATATTTTTTTATCATGATTATAGATAGAACAGTGCTGGTATATATATGATCTAAACTTTTTGGGGAAACAAATACGATACAAATGTTCCTGGGTATGTCGTTGTAATAAACTGTATATGTTACCGTTCTTTAAACGGAGATATTTTATAAAGTGTTCGGATTAAACTTTTTTACGGGAAAAGAGGACTAATTTGCGGCAAAGTTTGCAAAATACTGGATACCACAACCTGGTTTACTTCAGGTAATCAAATATACCAGGCTGACTGTTTTTCAAGAGATGCCAATAGGGAATTGGATTGCAAATTTCCTGCGATTGACATTTGATTTGACAGTGTTTTCCTGGACGAGGCGAGGACATGTGGCACATTTCCTGGCGTCGCACTTTTTTTTAGAGAATCCACGATTGCTTTTATTAAAAAGTGATGCTGTTGTGTATTTAGAATTTTGCAAAGAGTAGCATACTTTTGATATTTTTAACGGAGTGAGTCTGACTATCGGAATTAGTGCTGAAGGTGGTAGGTTTTTTCAAATTAGATTAATTTTTGCATTTTAGCTATTTTTCACCTAAATTTACAAAGAATGCACGGAAAAATATAGAAAGGCAATATTCAGCTTAACATGAATGAACCTTTTATCCATGAGAATTTTATATATTTTTGTAAATGAATAGTTTATGATAGTGAACTATTAGTTACAACGAAAAAATGTATATGTTACCGTTCTTTAAACGGAGATATTTTATAAAGTGTTCGGATTAAACTTTTTTACGGGAAAAGAGGACTAATTTGCGGCAAAGTTTGCAAAATATGACGTTTCACATCTGCCAGTCAATTATAACGTCACAAAGTAAAAGCTGTGCAATTACTTTTCTGGTCCGAAAAGCAAACCTATCCCGTATTTGACTCTTCATTTTCCAGTTGCGCGAGTGAATTGAGAAGTGCAACAGTGTCTACCTACCTTAAACGTTTTTATTCGTGTGGTGTTCACTTTCGTCTAGTTTTGTCATATCTTAATTTACATACCAGGGAACTAAATAATAATCGGATCGTTGAGACATGACAATGCATTGTTCTTAAGGTAGATAGACACTGTTTTGCTGCGCAATTCATTTGCACATTTAAAAAATAAAGAGTCGGATACGGGTTACATGTAGGTTTGATTTTCGGACCGGAACACTATTATGACAGCTTTTCCTTTGTGACGTCATAATAGACTGACAGATGAGAAACGTCATATTTTGCCCATTTTGCCGCAAATTACGTCCTTTTTCCCATCAATAATGTTTTATCCGGACACTTCGTAAAATATCTTCGTTAAAAGCATGGTGACATATACATTTTATCATTGTAATCAATAGATCATATTCTAAACTATCTATTTACAAAAATAAAGAAAATTCTCATGGATAGGTCCATTTGTATTTAGCTAAAAATTGCCTTTCCATATTTTTCCCGTGCATTTTATGTGAAAAATGTCTAATATTGAGCAAATTTTGACCTCAATGCTAGAAAAAAATAAGCATGGTGACCCATACTTTTTGATACAGATTTCGATTTGGTAGGATTGGTTCTTCAATTGAGCCGAATAATAGCAAAATCTCGTGGATAAGAATATAAGTGTCTTTCTACCTTAAAATACAAAATATTTTAATGACACAGATATATAAACAATTTTCTCCCTTTTTCCATCCCCATAAAAAAATGCTGTATAATTTTTGCTCATTTTTGTTTGTTTGTTTTGTCTTTGTCATACTGTCTCAATTCGTGTTGCTGTGAACACTAGCAGATAGGTTATGATCTTGTTTGGTCATTTTGATCTTATCACCATCTTGACAAGCTAAGCACAATTTTGTTACGACTGTGTAAGATATTCAGTCGTATTTTAAGATAATTACTTTCAATGACGATCAAGATCTGTTCAGTTGATCAAGATCAAACAAGATACATGCGTTCAAGGGCGATCAAGATGAGTTAAGTTTGTCCAGATCAAACAAGATCAAATTTGGATCTTGTTTGATCTTAACAAACTTAATTCGTCTTGATTGTTCCTGAAAGCAATGAACAAATGTATCTTGTTTAATCTTAAACTATCTTAACACGTCTTGATCGTCCTTGAAATCAATTATCTTGAAAACCAACTAAAAATCTTAAATTGTCTGAACAAAATCGTGTTAAGCCTGTCAAGACCGTGGTAAATTCAAAATGGCCAAACAAGATCAAAATATATCTGCTAGTGGAATTGCCGTGATTTCGAATTTATGATTTAAGAATTTCCCCTTTCCTCGTCCTTGCTTCGGTATTCGTTTGCCGATGTATTTTTTTCTATGAAGCTTTTAGTAGTGTTTTTAAAAGTTCGCTATTTTTTTCGCAGTCGTGAAAAGAAAGATAACTTTAAACTGATACCACAATCTGTCCATACATGTGTAAGTATTCTATTCCTATCTACTGGCATTATGGGTCAAATACACAAAATAACAAAAATGTAGCTGTATAAGAAGAAAAAAAAACGAAATATCCAAATAGAACCCTTCGTGCAATACTAACAAGTTATAAATTGTCTTTACACCTGACTTCCGTCTTCAATTTTGATATTTGACATTATTCAAGTCATTTCAGTAGGAAATATTACACTCGGGTATTTTCTTGAGTGCAACGAAGCATATGACACCGATATTTGAGGCTTTTCATCTATGCCATAATGGCACAAGAACCGGGTGGGTCTTCTTCTACAGTAGTTGGTCAAATTAAAGTTCCCAAAGTGAAATTCACCCGTGTATTTCATGTAAAAACAGTCCCTGTTTCAAAAATTCTATCGACTTTATTTCTTGTCCGATTTTTGATTTTTTTTATACTGTTAAAAAGAGTATGACGAATAGTTTCTTTTGGGTAATCTAGAAATAATGTTTGGTAGTGTTCATTTAGTTACAACTTAAGCTTAACTCAAAATTACAATGTTAAATTGTTCTATTTGTGACGTCGAAATTTCAGTCTTTATTTAAATTATTACAATGAATAAAATTATTTTAAAATTACTGTGAGAGAATATTTGTAATGCTCTTTTTAGTGGTATAAAAAAAAAAAATCGGTTCAGAAATGAGCTCTGGGGAATTATTTGAACAGGGACTGTTTTTACAAGAATTGCACAGGTAAATTTCACTTTGGGAACTTTAATATGGCAAACTACTGTATGTGTTATAGATCAGAAAATTAAATTGTGTAATTAAAAAAGGTAATATGGCATTAAATGCTATCCAAAGGTTATCAAAAACACAGAATTTCAATTTTAAGCTCTAATCGAAAGATTCAACCAGCGAGATTAATGTTCTTTTTCAGCCACGATATACTTCTTCTTGAGAGAGTTCCACTCATGGATACATTATCAAACGTTTATTTTTTGTTTGCATTTTATTATCTATTTTTGTAATCGATAAAGATTGTTTCTGGTCACCTATTCATAATGGCAACAATTTACTATTTTAATTTGACAAATTTCCTTACAATTGACTGAGTGCTCTGTTATTTATTGTCTCTTCAAATTTTCCTTTTTTAGTCTGTTCGAGTTTCTAGCAAACAGCTTGTTACATTGTATTGAGAGTATTTCTAAACATCGTTTCTACGGAAATATCGTTAAGAAATGCAAGAAACATTAAAGATCAAAAAAGGCTGCAGGGAGGCACCTCACATTCTTTACGTAATAGGGACGCCGACGGCTTGCATTCGTTAAATTAGCTTTGAGATCTAGTGACCTGAAAATTAAACACACTAACTGGACTCTCTCTGATACTGCCGATGTCTACTGAAAGTTATGATTCTTGACCAAAACTGTGAGTGTGACAGTGTTTTACCAGCAGACTAGGCTCCTTGAGCTAGCCGGCAGATTAACCACGAGCACTCCTTGACCCATCTTTCAAATTACGTATTGTCATTTTCTCTCCTTTCAAGATTGTGGTCATTGGGTTAGTAATCTACCTGTATTAGATTCTTATGAGTATATTTATTCAGCTAAAGGGAAGCGGGACAGATATAAGGGAAGGTCGGGTACCAATAAACCGGTTTTATCCTACCACTGGCTTTTGTTCTTGTTGGTACCATGTCCGGCTTTCCGTTGTTCCTACTGTTGTTAACGTTTGTCTTTTGTCATATTCGTGTTTTTCCTGTGTAGTTCCCGCTTGCATAAATAAATGGAAACATGGATGCACAATTACATAATATCTAGCACAGAATTTAGCTCAAACCGATACTTACGGTTTTCTTGAACTTACAATGAGGTGAGCGCATTGTTAAAAGCCTCATGGTCACATATAAAGAGCATAAAGCGCATTGCTTGGTGGTACCATATTGGAAACAAAGGAGTGGAATTTCCAAACATCGGAGTCTAAAGAAATGGCAAAAACGAGAACATAGAAAACAATGACGTTAGACACTGAAAACGATGACGTTTGACAAATACAAAGCGCAGAAATAAAAATCACAACATTCAAAACAAAGGCAAAATTAACAAAATAACTTTTTATTGTTAATGTTGTTTATGTGAATGTACTAGGCGTCATACAATTTTGCACTATCTTATCTCAGAGAGGATTGATCAGAAATAGACATTTCTCTTAAAAAATCTGGTTTTAGGTAAAGTTTTTCAAAACATCGAACTTTACAAGGGGGTTGTAACAAAACTACTGAAAAGAAATGTCAAGGGCCAAAGCCCAAGAGGCAAAAAGACATACATTTTTGTACCCCACCACAAACTTTGCGCCTGTCCAATGTCAGGAATATGTTGGTCATTGGCTTGTCCTTTTCTTCTTATAAAATGATAGTTTCTTGATATACGGGTTATTGGATGTGGTTTGTTTCAATTTTTGGGGGAGGGGGCATTTGGGGCTTGCTTTATAGTGTGAGGTTCCTCACTGTTTTGAAGACCTAACGGTGACACCTAGATGTTTTGTTTTGGGTCGTTTTAACCTAGAGATGGGATGTTGTCTCCTTGACATTTACTCCGTTTCCTTCCTTTTCCATATATAACATGTGGACATTCACCTGAAAATTGTTGATCGCAATAGTTCTGACTTGGTACATGCATTTCAGCAGAAATGTTGGGTTCAACAGTTTTTTGGCGCACCAAACCTCTCATTCTATAGGAGGCATTAGAAACCTACCGGACAAACCCCGAATAAACTGAATTTATAACTGACATCCCATTTCCTTTCTTTTTCATACCTACCGAACGAGTATAAAAACGATGTGTTAACGGAAAAGTTCAATGCGAGCAACGAATAAAAGGAACCAAATAACGATTACTAATAACATACCGAAGTTTGTTCGACAACTAATGTCTGTTCGGTGCAATTCAAATCAAAATACAATGTATTTGGAAGACCATACACCAACAATTACTATAGGATTAAACACTGATTTTAACAATTTATTTATGTATAACATCCGGCGGCTCACTCATAAACTAAATAAAGTCCGAAATAGTGAGTAAGCTATTTTTAGGAATTTATATATGTATAACATCCGGCGGCTCACTCAGAAACTAAATAAAGCCCGAAAGAGTGAGTAAGCTATTTTTAGGAATTTATATATGAATAAACTCCCGGGGGTCACTCATAAACTAAATAAAGTCCGAAAGAGTGAGTTAGCTATTTTTAGGAATTTACATATGTATAACATCCCGCGGCTCACTCATAAACCAAATAAAGTCGAAAGAGTGAGTAAGCTATTTTTAGGAATTTATATATGTATAAACTCCCGCGGCTCACTCATAAACTAAATAAAGTCCGAAAGAGTGAGTAAGCTTTTTTTAGGAATTTATATATGTATAAACTCCCGCGGCTCACTCATAAACTAAATAAAGTCCGAAAGAGTCAGTAAGCTATTTTTAGGAAATTATATATGTAAAACATCCGGCAGCTCACTCATAAACTGAATAAAGTCCGAAAGAGTCAGTAAGCTATTTTTAGGAAATTATATATGTATAACATCCTGCAGCTCACTCATAAACTAAATAAAGTCCGAATGAGTGAGTAAGCTATTTTTAGGAATTTATATATGTATAAACTCCCGCAGCTCACTCATAAACTGAATAAAGTCCGAAAGAGTGAGTAAGCTATTTTTAGGAAATTATATATGTATAAACTCCGGCGGCTCACTCATAAACTAAATAAAGTCCGAAAGAGTGAGTAAGCTATTTTTAGGAAATTATATATGTATAACATCAGGCAGCTCACTCATAAACTAAATAAAGTCCGAAAGAGTGAGTAAGCTATTTTTAGGAATTTATGTATAAACTCCCGCAGCTCACTCATAAACTGAATAAAGTCCGAAAGAGTGAGTAAGCTATTTTAAGGAAATTATATATGTATAAACTCCGGCGGCTCACTCATAAACTGAATAAAGTCCGAAAGAGTGAGTAAGCTATTTTTAGGAAATTATATATGTATAAACTCCGGCGGCTCACTCATAACTGAATAAAGTCTGAAGAAGTGAGTAAGCTATTTTTAGTAAATTATATATGTATAAACTCCCGCGGCTCACTCATAAAATGAATAAAGTCCGAAGGAGTGAGTTAGCTATTTTTAGGAAATTATATATGTATAAACTCTGGCGGCTCACTCATCACTCATAAACTGAATAAAGTCCGAAGGACTTTATGTAAACTTTGTGAGTAAGCTGTCGGAGTTTATACAGACATAATCTCCTAAAAATCATTATTTAATCCTTATAATTCTATCTTTTTCTATAAGAATTGCGTGATTCATGTTAACGACGTCCTCATCTGCTGTACATTATTTTTGCGAAACGGATAAATGGGCAAACGGAAATATCGAAACATATTACGCTGACCAATGAAAATGAACGTTACAATTACATTTGGAATTATTACTATATAAATATTTATTTACTAACAACATTATAAATAGAGGCTCTGGAAGCTTAAACCGTATAGCTCATTTGAAAGATCTTTTTTATTTTAAACGAATTTCACATAGGGTGAAAGATAGAACATGTTTCCAACTGGCAACTATCTGGTTTTCATCTGCCCTGGATGAAATGAGAGGTGTTTGCAAAATGACCTTTCACTCATTGTTTCTATAAAGCTTAGTGGAAAAATGTACATCATTTGGTAGGATTTTACAAAATTTGATTAATTATCCCCTTCGGTGGCCATGTTTTTGTGGGATCAAAAAGAAATAAGCAATTTCCATAAAGGACTTCCCATTCATCATTCCTGTAAATTAAATGAAAACCGCACCGTCAGTACAGAAAAAAATAGTAAAAAAAAACAGATATCCAATTGCGGTCTTTTAGATCAAGATGTTGAGCCTAAAAATTTTGGCTCGATGCCATAAATAACCTTGTTTAAGCAGTTTATTTGCAAGCAACAGAGCTCTATCATGGAGAGCAGGCCCTTGTGTAGCGTATGAGTTGGGAGATATAAACTCCATATGTTGACGTTGTTTGAATGTTCCACCAAACGCAAGTGGGACTGATAATTGGAAGAAAGTCACCACGTTCGTAATGCAGCTTAATTTGAAGTATATCTCTGTTGTCTAGTTCTTAATGTAGGTCAAGGATTGAGGTCGAAGTTAAGTTGTAAAGTTTGGTTTTAATTTGTTCAGTGCTTGCAGGGGAGATGATGAAGATTTGGAAATTACAAAAAAAAAAAAAAAAATTACGGACGATTGACGCTGGACGCTAAGTGATTAAAATAGCTCACATTGAATCTTTGGGTCCGATTAGCTTAAGGAAAATTGAATATTTTATTTTCTTTCTTTAAACCTCCGCTTTTTAACTTATTTGAGTTGGATAATTATCGAAAAATTTCTTTATGACGTGGTTGACCAATTAAATTCTATTTCACAAAATTCCAGTTAATAGAAAAGGCAAGAGAATGGTTTAATGCTGCTGATTAGAGGTTACTCCTTGAATCACGTGTCCAGCATAACGAAATTTACTGTTTTTATGCAACTTTAGTATTTTGTTGTATTGTTAACCATTGGGCCGATGCCACTGCTGGTGAACCAGAGGTACCCGAGGGTATTCACCAGCCAAATAGTCTAAATTGTCTGACATGAAAATTTTACCTTACCTGTTATACAAATTTACCACTGTAAATACTGAGGCTTCATTCCTTGTATGGCAATCGATAGATGTCCTCGGTACTGTTGGCTTCCTATTTTGATAATTTTGGAAATGAGAACTTCTTTTTGGACTACCTTTGATTGGCTTTCCACATTATTTGATTTTAATGCTGTTGATGAGAGGTTACTCTTTGAAACACGTGTACAGCATAACGAAATTTACTGTTTATATATGCAACTTCGGTATTTTTTTGTATTTAGAGAGAACTGAAGGTTCCAGATCACCTTCAAAACCATCGATTGAACCTGCAAATGTCCTTGAAAGTACTCAAGACCAAGATCAGGTTGCAGGTATCAAATTTTTTTTATTGCTGGACTAGCACATAACATATCAAAACTGAGTTGCTCTCATAAAAGAAGGAACGAGTTTGTAATTTTAAGGTTTTATCATTTGTCAGAATACCGGTAATACAACCATCGATGTGTAGGTATCTTTCTCCCTGCTCTGACTAGTTTTTTATACAAGTAAAGAGTAGCATTCGGTGTATCTACGGCACTCTGTATTTATTCGCCTTTCTTTCCTTTGTGTACTACAGCGGTAACTACAAGAAACAGGGGCATTGGTTTTACGTTTATTTGCTTGACTTCATTTTCTCTTCAGTGATATTATTTTTATAATGTCCTCTTTTACGTAATCATCATCTAGATTTCACGTCTTCAGGGATTCGACATAACCGGTTTTGACTCAACCCTGGATTGACTTACTGATAGTGAGACGGGTGTCGCTTACGGAGCAGGACATGCTTACCCTTCCAAAGCACCTGATGTCACTCCCGGTTTTCATGGGAGTACACACTATAAGTGCCATAGTACTGAAACAACCAAGAGTAGAATACCGAAAGAACAAACAAGAGGATTCTACAAAAAACAAAATCCAAAGACATGGCCAACACGAAGACACAGAAAACAATGACTTAAGACAGATATTCAGCACAGAAATAAAAATTCCAATACTAAAAACAAATGCACTCACAATGTGAATTACAGTGAAACTTAGAGTGACATCATGTGTATTTCCTGCAGTTTTATAAGCACCCGTTACACGGCTGGTGAGGCATATATGTCTTTGAAGCATCTGTTAGGTAGCGGATTGGTTATTGTCATTTTCTTTCTAACCCTGATACAAAACCAATAAAAACAATGGAACGTGTTACTTCTCTATCTCTAAATCAGCACCAAAGTTAAATTTTTAAAAGATTTGTAATCACTTTAGTGCTCAAACACAGACAAGGATAGATACTAATAAACATTACTGACCAAGACGAAATTAAAATTTTACAAGAAATCAAAAAAAAAAAAAAATTGTGAGCTCTCATAAAAACCGAGATTGACATCAGGTGGTTCGGATATCGTATTTTTATTTCATTGCTTTGAGGCTGTCTCTCGTCCTTGGTTGTCTCTGTTTTTCTCTGTTCCCGTTTTTGCCATGTCTGTGGATTTTTTTTTCAACATTGTAATCACTTTTCTTGTTTCTTCGATATTCTACTTCTGTTGTTGACTAATTATATGAGTTCTGTCTGAGTTATTTAAAATATCATATTACAAAAAGATATACTAAAATATACTTTACAGCTCATTAAAATTATTGCAGCTGGAGTTAACATATGTGTTATGGTCTCATGTTCATTTACTCCATATCCTTTCGTAAAATATTTAATTTGGAAAGAGCAAGGAATAAATTTCATGATTGGATTGTCATATTAGTCCAATAGCCTATATGAAAATCGGACATGGGAATGATTTTTGCAATTTTTAGAGTGAACAAATGACGTCTGGTCCCGTCCAATCAGAACTGTCCTATAATGATTTTTCTCATGTCTCTGGGATCACCATCATTCTCGTTATGTCGGCTTTAGTTCAATGGCCGGTTTTGCTATGTCTGTTTTAGCAGGACTATTCTACATAAGTCTTCTTTTGTGCTCTTATCAAGTCTGCTCTGATCATAAAGTATTTGTCTTAAAATTATCAAATGGAATATTAAATGTATAGATTTATAAAATTCACATCCTCTTGATTCGATAATATAAACCTCTCCTCACCTACAAGAAAGGATTTCTAGGAAATAGCGGATACCATTCGAAACATTTTTCGTTTAATATAAGGGATTTATGAAACACAACGAAATTGAAAAAAAAAACATTTTTCACCTTTTATATTGACTGCTACTTCGCTATACAAAAAGGTTATACGATTTATAAACAGAACATACAACCTAAAGTAACATAAACAGTTGGAGGTATAACCAACAAATAAGACTAACGATAAGTATAATAAAATCATAGTTTAATCCACCATTTACAATAATTATTAATAGAAAAAAGAAGGTACAGGGGAAATGTGTCAAATACATCGACCCAAAGGGGGTAAGAACAACTCAAAGCCACCATGAGATCTTCAATGAACGGTGAGGAAACCCCACACCCAGCGGTAGGTCGGAGTTGGCCCCTTAATAAAGAGTAATCAAGTTCAGCGAAATAGACACCTTCCTAGACTCCTATATAGATATAAAGTAAACTAAGTACAAAACAGACAAGACACACAAAGGCTTAATAAATTTTCTAACTTAGGCTCAAACCTGCTGTGGCGGATTTAAACTAGTTTTATTTTGCCCAAACCTTACCCCTGGCCATTATGATAAATAAAAAAAAAACAATAGTAACCACAGTAAAATTCAGTTGGCAACAGGACTGAGTCAGTTATGAAAAATGAAACTAAAGAACTAAATATACGGACACAAACATGAAATCAAAAAAGACTACCAGCAGTTAACTGACATGCCAGCTCTAGGCCCATTACCAACTGACAAATGAAATTATTTATTCTCAGTATACAGCTCTCACCAAGATCCCTTCCCGTGAGAGGTTTAGCATAATGGTTTCATGCATATGCCAGAATACACAACCAGTGCCCATGCAATACTGATTTGATGCAATGACCCTTAATACCAAAGAAGGCCATACGTAATGAGTTGCCGACAATATCGTAATTATATTCCTTATGAATTAGACGATTTGAATGTTTATAAGATTGTTAGGCGAGTTTAAGCATTTTTACTCCCATATAAAACATTACCGTAAAATAAGGACTGTGATATAGCAGCCTTTATTCGATGTTTACAGGTTGCATTGTATTTATGAACTAATCCTTTCTATCAATCATTATAGATCAATGATCAAATCTAGTAAAGGTTTAAAAAGTTTATAATAACGAAAACCCTGATGTAATAGTTTTTCAGTTATGAAAAGACTCCGTTCATTAAAATCGCAAAAATTATTACATACTCGAGCAAATCGAACAAGTTGAGACATGCAAACATCATATGATGGTGCTATCTAATTGAACATCGCCATTCAGGAATGGATAATCAACTATGGTAAAAGAATAATCGTCCCTTTTATCATACATTTTAGTATCTAATGTACCATTAGTCATATCAAAATTGATGTCTTAGATCGGACAAAAATGATTATTAGAATTAGCTTCATTCAAAGTAAGTTCTTTAGAGTAAATGCCCTTATAATGTGTATTGAAGTCGTCATTATTCAAAGTTAAAATATTATTCAAATATCGGAAAGTGTTGCTAAACTTTCCCGTAAGGGGTTGAGCATAATGATTTCATGCATATGCCAGAATACACAACCAGTGCCCATGCAATACTGATTTTATGCAATTAACCTATAACAAATCAATGTTAATACCAAAGAAGGCCATACGTAATAACTTGTTGAAAAATCGGAATTATATTCCTTATGAATTAGACGATTTAAAGGTTTATAAGATTGTTAGGCGAGTTTAAACATTTTTTACTCCTATGTAAAACATTACCGTAAAATAAGGACTGTGAAATAGCAGCCTTTATTGGATGATTACAGGTTGCATTGTATTTATGAACTCAGCCATTGTATCAATGAGCAAATCTAGTAAAGGTTTTAAAAGTTCATGATAACAGAAACACTGATGTAATAGTGTTTCGGTTATAAAAAAAACTCCGTTCATTAAAATCGCAAAAATTATTACATACTCGAGCAAATCAAACAAGTTAAGACATGCAAACACCATATGATGGCGCTAATGGAACATCACCATTCAGGAATGGATAATGAACTACGGTAAAAGAAAAATCGTCCCTTTTTTCATAAATTTTAGTATCTAATTTACCATTAGTCATATCAAAATTGATGTCTTAGAACGGACAATGATGATTATTAGAATTAGCTTTCTTCAAAGTAAGTTCTCTATAGTAAATGTCCTTATAATGCGTTTTGAAGTCGTCATCATTTTAAGTTACAATATTATCCAAATGTCGGAAAGTGTTGTTAAACTTTTCAATTAAATGCTGCTTTGGTCGGTCTTTGCTGATGTTGATCATTAACTGAGATCCGTAGCAGTACAAAAAGAGGTCCGCTATAAATGGTGCACAGTTGGTACTTATAGGGATTCCTATGATCTGGCGATAAACAGAGTTACTGAAACAAATGAATATATTGTCATTTAAAATTCAAGTGCTGAAATCAAATCAAAACAAGTCCAATTAATTGAGTTCTTTTGTTTTGTATTACTAAAATATGTTTTACATGAATTATAGAACATATATTTTCACAATCGGATTTTTTGAATGCCTATTGAATAAGACTACAAAAACAGGATAACAGCAAACACCTACAATGGCCAGGAACTACAATCACATGCCACAATTTACAGGCAAACTACACCAGAAAAACAAAAATGAAAACAAGAGACAAACAAAAATAACGATAGGAACTCAGTATAGCCGGACTTTGTACCGGCACTAGCAAAAGCCAGTGGTAGGGTTAAACCGGTTTATGGGTACCTACACCTCCCCTTTCTCTATCCCGTGTCCCTATAGTATAATAACCATGAGACGTCTGAATTTTTCCTTTATAATGCATACTTTAAAACACCATCTTTTTTAACTTCCTGTACACAGTCAGGTCCGTTGCGGTCGACAATTTTTTCGCTGGTTTCCACTTGAATTGTTTTTTGTCTCATGGACTTCGGCTCTTGACAACTGTGTTCAGTAATTTTGTTATAGTTGACACAAAACTGCCCTTTATAAATAAAATTTCGATTTTCATTGCTGTTTTGAACAATTTGAACTGATTGAAAAGGCGAATTATAGAATAAAAAAAATATCAGGAAACACCTATAATGGCTGAAAAACAAAGTCAAACACCACAATGAAACAAGCCACTGCACAAGAAAAAAAACAACAAATGCAGGATAAAAGACATAAGTACACAACGATAGGAACTAGGACTTGGTACCGGCACGAGCAAAATCCAGCGGTGAAAAACCTTTCATTTTTTTATCTATTACGTGATTTTGAGTTTATAAAATGTGATAGATATATATGGACTCCGTGGATTCCTCGTTCAAGAGATGTATGCTCTCTATATACTTCAGTTATGGACCACGTGTTCTTGAGAGAATTTATCATTTGGATATTCTATCAGACTTTCAAATTTTGGCGTTTCTACAATTTCCAATTGTTTATTTTCTATTTGAGTAATATTGACTAAATCAAACATGAGGTTGCATGCGTATTATCTTAAACATTAAAATGGGAAAATGGCTAAGCCCCGCCAAATAGGGAGTTGATATTGTAAGTTGACCAAAATGGCATTTACTTTAATACTATTCTATTGCAAAAAATAGCAGATGGATTGGACAAGAAGTTGTACCAACTTAGCAACTGTCCTCTCCTTACAGATACAATATATATACATAGCATAGCAACAGGCAATGCAGCAATGTAAAGATATCAAAATTGCAGACGACATATTCCATGTATATATAAATCAAAAATCAAATTTGAAATAAATCTGCCCAGCAGTAGCTGAGAAAAGTGTGACGAAAATTTTCACTATGTTCAAAAAAGGGAAATGGCAAAGTCCGGCCAAACAGGAAGTCCATATCGTAAGGTAACCAAAATGGCAGACGACGCATTGCTACTATATATAAAGTCAAATAGCAAATTTGAAATAAATCGGCACAGCAGTAGCTGAGAAAAGTGCGACGAAAATTTTCACTATGTTCATAAAGGGGAAAAATGGCCAAGTCCCTCTAAACAGGAAGTTGATATCATAAGGCCACCAAAATGGCATACAACGCATTCTCCCTATATATATAGTCAAATAAAAAATTTGAAATATATTGGCCCTTCAGTAGCTGAGAAAAATGCGATAAACTTTGGACGGACAGACAAGGGTATTCCAATATAACACTCACTCACAAGTGGGGGTATGATATTTTGAGAATGAAACAAAACCTTTGTAAATGTGTTGGATACGTGAAAAGTTCATTTTGAAGTTCAATTTAAGAAAATGATAAATAACAAAATACCGAAGTTACTGTAAAATTTATTTTCTTCATATTGCATATATAAATCATACACACTGATCATTATGATTTAACATCTCGGTTTTATGATCTATATGGGTTATATAAAGCAAATGCAAAATGTCTGCTCTGCAAATTCTTCGTTTCCGTGTTCTCTTTGAGTAATACTGAATAAAGAATTTTATTCCACTGTATAATAATAACTTAACCAATAACGAATTTTCATTGGCCAAGACTGTCACACGTGACTGTGAACAAAACATCGTGTCTCCCGCTGAACGTCATGTCCAAGTATCATATTCCCCTCATTCGAAATTCTCTAGATTTTACAAGAGTTACCATAGTAAAGAGACGTTCCGAGTTAACATGATTAAGGAACATCTCACTATCGCCTAGCAAGAGTGTTTTCCGAATAATAAGGTCTCAACAGTACAGTTTTAATAAGTTTATTTGTGTTATTATGTCAATTTCAAAACTCAATAAAACCAATGCCTTTTCTTACTGCGGTGTACTTTTAGTTCTTGAGTACTTATTACTCCATTAGATTTTCACTGATTGATGTCATAGATGCAGGGGTCTTCGAATACAGGAAGATTCAGGCCGAGTTTCAAGAAGAAAAAATGATTCAAGACGAGTTTTTGCTGGGTTTTTGTCAATAATGCCTGAATTCTTCAAGATTATGAAAGAATTTCAGATAAGATGGAGGGAGANCCTTCAATGATTTGTACATATTAAACTTAGTGGTGGAATAAAATATTTATTTCCCATGCATGTGGGAGATATGAAGATTTGTTTACCCTCGGGAAATCATATTTCCCCCAGGCGATGCCTTCGGGAAATATGATTCCCCCGGGTAAACAAATCTTCATATCTCCAACATGAATGGGAAATAAATGTATAAAAACTATTTGTGAGATCAAAGGCAAATCAAAATCAAAATAATCCGAAATGTGTAAAAGCTGATACAGAAAAAAATACCAGAAAGATCAAAATGCCAAGTCAGCTTAAAGCAGAACTACAATATATGCTGTGGGGAAATACTCCTTAGTTTTGAAAAAAAAATTCCTAAGCTGAATGATTTCCGGTTTACATGAAATATTATCGTTTTCATATTCTATATGTAAAATATGGGCTTAATTTTATATGCAAGGTATGTAAATTCTCTAGGTAATAATTTATATCAGGTTACATGAAGTAAAGAAATGTGCAAAAAAGAAAATCTTTGTTTTTTTTTCTTTTTTTTTGTTGAAAAATACGGACTGTATAATGTGTCTGGTGAAAACAAAATGTATTGTTTAGTTTTATTATATGGGCTAATACAAAAGTGGCGAATACGAATGATTTAGGAAATAAAGGCTATATTAAATATAACTGGTATAATTTTGGTATTTTCGTATTTGTTTTTGTTATTTAGTTTTTTTTTCTTTTCTTTTATATTTTGTTTATCAATTACAAATCTGGGGGAAGGGTGATTGGGGCTACACATTTTATCAAATTGATGGATAAGACATTTTATAATGTGACAATTAAACAAAAATCAACTAAAGAGATATTAACCCTCAAAGCAAAGAATCTATACAACCTTTGACTAGCGTAGATGAGGGTTGTTAAATTGAATTGAATTGTAAGTTGAAGAAACGATAAAGTTACCGAATGAATTCTGTTCGAATAATAATAAGAATCCTAAGTGTTTAGATTATGTAGACATCATTTACCCGCAAAATCTGAAATCAAATAAAGCTAACAATAACTCTAAATACTGCCATTTTCTAGCCTTTTTTCTATAGGCTACTTCAACAAGGGTATGTTATCCAAAACTTGAAGTCCTTTCTCCAGCAGTTTTACGGTCGACATCACCATCTTGTGGTGATGTCGACCGCAATGAGATATCTGTTTCCCAGATGACAACAGATCTTTCCCTTTAAAGCTTAATTGTTTTTTTCTTTCACGGATTTGACTTTACTCTCGGTTTTACATGGTCAACACGTCGAGTTTCTTATGAAAAGCAGGAGATGCTTACTCTACCGGTGTACTTGATCTCACCCATGGTTTTTCTTAGGTCTGTGTTGTTTATTTGTGTTTGTGTGTGTCTTCATATTTCTTTTCTGTGCCGTACTCATGTCTGTGTTTCTTTGTCGTTTCCGATGTTGCCAGTGTACTTGAATTATTCATTTTGGATTGACGCTTCAGTTTACACTTACTTTATCATTATTTACTCTATTTCTCAACTAGTACGATTCGCACGCGTTTGTTATACTCTTGTGGATTTTAATAACTTAACTTTACTATCACAGCCAAACTTTTACAACAGGGTTACGGATTTCATACGTTTTTAAGAAGTGTTTTAGTAAATATGAACATTTGATATTTAAATATGGTATTACTCGCGTTTTTACGGAATGATGTTAAAAAATTCCAAAAACTGATTAAAGATCCAGAAAAGCTGGAACGCAACTTACATTCTTTACGTTAAGGGGGATATCAACGTGATACTCTGCTTGCATCCATAAAATTAGCTTTGAGAACTAGTTGCCTGAAAATTTTGCACACATACTGACCTGTCACTGAAACTGCTGATGTCTTCTGAAATATTTGACGATTCTTGACCAAACCCTTCGGGAAGTTTTAAGTTTAATTTTTCTTCCGTAGTGCGACAGTGTTTTACCAGCAGCCTAAGCTCCTTGAGTAAGATGGCAGTTAAGCACCCCTTGACCCATCTTTGAAAATTGCGTATTGTCATTCTCTCTCATTTCAAGACTGTTGTCATGGAGTAAGTAGTCCACCTTTATTTTGTTTTTACATATGTTTATTTTACTATAGGGATACGTGACAGAAAAGGGGGGATTTGGGTACCCATTAACAAGTTTAACCCTACCGCTGGCTTTTGCTAGTGTCGGTACCAAGTCCGACTGCCACGAGTTCCTATCGTTGTTTACGTTTGTCTTTTGTCTTTGTTGTGTTTTCCTGTGTGGTCCCCTGTCAAATTGTAGCATCTGATTGTACTTTTCATCCACTTAGATGTTTTTTGTTATCCCCTCTTTTACTTTCCTTGACCCAACAGAAGAAATAAAAGCGAAAAACATACGTTTGTTCGAATACAGTCGTCGGTGTTTATCTTTACTTAACATGGCATAATTATAAATCTTTCGGAACACCTAGTGTCATTCCCTGTTTTTAATCGCAATGGAAGGGGAGGGTTAACCGCAATTTCAGTCGGAGGGATTGGTTGCGCGATTAACGGTTTAACCCACTGTTTCTTTTGAAATGCATGTACAAAGTCAGATCATTACGTTCAACAATTTTCCACCTGATTTGTCCTTTTTGTCTCATGAATATCGGCTCTTGACAATTCTGTTCGGTAAGTTTGTTATTGCCCCTATTTATCATGGTTCACACTTTGTGTATGTGATTACCGTATGCTTGTCATTTTTGCTCCGTTTTCAATTTTCCAGGTCGTTGATTTATGTAATCATAAAAATTTTAGTTGGCTTCTTTTGTTGTTTTAACATAAGTTGTATGAAGAATAGTCATTAATTTGACAGTAGGTCATTTGTGTTATTTTTTTTATTTTATCAGCACTAAAGCGAAATAAGTTGTCGAAATGCGGATATACAAAATCCAAATTTACAGCAACTTGAGTATTACGTTATTTAGTGCAGAAAGGATTTATGTCCTTTTAACAAAAGTACCGATATATGTTAATATCTGCGAAGGTTTGGAGCAACTTTTAGTCTGAAACATATTTGATATATGACTTGAACAAAAATCTAGAAACTGTCTGGTATGTAAGGATGATGACCGTATCATACAGAATTCGCAAAAAAAAAAGAAAAAAAAGAACAAAAGAACAAAGAAAGAAAAGAAAAACACCAACAAGACAACATGGCTCTGTTTCAACTTCTATTACATGAACTGCAATATTCAATCTATATATTTTGCATTGGTGAATTCGTTTTGTTTTATCATCGTAAATTCATATGTTTAAAATAACCCACCCGTAAATCACAATAAGTTGTAAGTCTTCAAAGCGACGCTATTGATGTTAAAGATGTATTTGCGTGATTATTATCAATAGGTATAGATAATTAATCAAATTAATTCAAGCATTTTGTTGGAAGAAATAAATTTTAATGGATATTAAACTCAAATGATCCGGATATGTACCAAATTATTGACATTGTTGGCGACGTCATCGATTTGTAACACACTTTGATTTCCTATTTGTTAACCTTTTGCCATGTCTTTGGACTTCAATGTTTGAAAATATAACTCCTTTGTTCCTTCGGTTTTCTACTCCTGTTGTTAACAATAAGATAACAAGAATATTTCAAATATCTATGTATATGTTTTATTGCAGGATTAAGACATCCTTCAACTAATGCTACGCCAAAACCAAAACGTAGTGACATTGAAACATTGTGATACAGATCAAAGAAAAATGAGGATAAAAGCCGATCAAATAGGACACAAGTCAGATGCCTCGGGATGGTAACAAGCATTGAACCTCCCCTACTACATTTAACTCATTTAAAAATCAAGAAACAAGAGGCTCTCAAGAGCCTATATCGCTCACCTGGACCATGGTCAATACATAACTTCAAATCAACTTATATGTTAAAGGGTCTCATTTTCAAACTATGTAACTAAACATTTATGTTATATAATCCAACTTCAATTTAACTATTTTCCCTATTGCATGCCATCTTGGATAAGGGATGGATCTGCAGGACTCAATTTTAAAGAAAATTAAGTATTGTGCCAAAGTTTATTTCCAAATGGTTTTAAAGAAAAAGATCTTTAAATGAACTCCTATATTAAACTTTGTTTCCCATTGGTAGCCAATTTGCATATGGTGCAGACGTGAAGGACATCTGTCTTGAAGGGGACCATCTAAGATACATTGTGACTAGCCAAGTTGTTTCAGATAAAACATTCTTTGTATGCTTTTCCATACATTCGAGTAATAAATTAAGTTCCCTGCAGATGGCCATGTTGGATGACATTTAGGCATAAAAGTCACAATACATATATATATATTATAGTCAGCACCTCATAAGCATCATTAATGCCAAGTTCCGTTCAAATCCATTCAGGTTAATTTCATCAACTGCTCACTATGGCTTTATTTACCAATATTTTTAACATTAAGCAGTCTATGAAGCTGATAAACTACTTCAACATACATGTCAGCAGAGATACAATGTAATAGTGATTCGCCACTAAAGACCCTGTAATGTACACAATATGTTTATATAGGAAAATCATTTTAACATGAAATAAGGTAAATATTAAGAAAGTATTTTTGCAAAAAATTGGAGAAATTTGCACAAAAACACTGTTTTTGCTCTTAATTATGGAAGAAATAATTTTTTTAATGAAGTGATAGTAGGGAATTTCTATAAAGCTTAAAAGAGAAAACTTAACTAAAGAAGATTTGAACACAGTTAAAAAATGTCAAAAACTGATTAATAATCCAGAAAAACTGGGACGTAACTTACATTCTTTACGTAATAGTGGATATCGACGAGATATTCTGAACAAATCGGTTAAATTGGCTTTGGATTCCTGTGACCTGAAGACTTTACATACATTTGTGTATATACTGGCCTCTCACTGATACTGCAGATGTCTGCTGAAATACATGAAGACTCTCTACCAAACCCTTCGGGAAGTTTTGAGTTTGATTTTTCTTCCGTAGTGCGACAGTGTTTTACCAGCAGACTAGATTCCTTGAGCTAGCCGGCAGTTTAGCGGCGAGCACTCTTTGACCCTTCTTTCAAAATAACGTTTTGTCTTATGCTTTTTCTGTTCCAAGATAGTGGTCATTGAGTTAGTAGTCTACCTGTATTGGGTTTTATTCGCGTGTTTATGATACTATAGGGAAACGGGATAGAGAAAGGGGAGGTTTGGGTACCCATAAACCGGTTTAACCCTACCACTGGCTTTTGCTGGTGCCGGTACCAAGTCCGGCTATCCCGAGTTCCTATCGTTATTTATGTTTGTCTCTTGTTTTCATTATTGTTTTTCTGGTGCACCTTTGCTTGTAGATTGTGGCATGTGGTTGTGGTTCCTGGCCATTGTAGGTGTTTGCTGTTTTCCTGTTTTTGTAACAGAATTTAAAGGGAAATAACCCATAACCATATGGCACTGGAAAAAAAAGAAAAAAATGGTGAAAAGCGGCCAATAAATCATACACAGGCCTTTGGATTTTCTTCAAAATTTCAGAGTATGTAGATCTTGATATGCTGAACATTTTTTTAATTTACACTTCACCTCTATCTGTTACAGTTTTTGAAATAAAAAATAAAAAATGCACAAATTTAAAAAAAAATTACGGAAAAAGGGCTATAACTCTCAGACGGGTTTTTCAATTTTCTTCAAAATTGCAGAGCGGATAGATCTCGACATTCTGAACATTTTTATCTAGTCAGATTTTTTATATCTGCATCGGTTTTTGAGTTATTGGCTAAAAACTGCAATTTACCCCTAGGTTTTATTTTTAGCACCGGCGGCCATGTTTTTCATCGGATCATAATAAAATGATAATCGTTTGTACAAAACAGTTCACAGATGATTATTATAAAGTTTCAAACCAATCCCTCCAGTAGTTTCCGAGGAGAAGATTTTTAAAAGTGAGCTAACGACGGACGGACAGACGGACGATGGACGACGGACGCAAAGTGATGGCAAAAGCTCACCCTGGCATAGCCAGGTGAGCTAAAAACACCACAATGACTAAACTTTGCATTTACATACCACATTGCAAAAGACACGAAAATCACACACCCACCCACCCACACACACACACACACACACACATCAAAATAAAACAAAGCAAACAAACATAAGTAAATCTATTTAGAAGTTTTTCAATTGAAAAGGCTTGATATCATAGTCAACGGAAATTATGTCCTTAGCTAGCTGTCAGTAACTGCGAGCATTTGTCCGGACAGTACCTGCGTGTTTTGTCTTCATGTTCTATGCACTTCATTGTAAGGGTACTCGTCTTGATAAATTGGACTTTTTTCTAGTTTGAGTTTTACTGTGAGTCCTTTTGGTGTATTTATTTTTAGCCATTCACCACACAGAGGGGGAGGGTTTGGATCCAAGAAAACGAGTTTAACCCCACCGCAATTTTTGCGCCTGTCCCAAGTCAGGAATATGTTGGTCATTGGCTTGTCCTTGTCTTCTTATTAAATTTAAGTTTCTTGTTATCTTGGTTATTGGATGTGGTTTGTTTCCATTGATTTATTCCCTTTTTTACCGTTTTGGGGTAATTTAGGGCTTACTATATGGTGCGTGGTTCCTCACTGTGTTGAAGACCGTACGGTGACCGCTAGATGCCTTGTTTTGGGTCGTTTTAACCTGGACGTGGGATGTTGTCTCCTTGGCATTTACCCCATGTCCTTTTTTTTCAAAACAGTCTTTTATGATTAGACATTCTGACATGCACCAAACAGACGCATTGAACTCGTATAGTGGTATCTTCCAAGGAGAAGTGATAATATCTGCTACTTCAGTGTTAAATGTTAACTGGTATCCATTTCATAGACAAATATTGAAAGGTTAATGAGCAGGCCCTTACCAAGACTTTTTTGGAGGGAATGCGAATCTAAGTAAATGTTTCCGGAAAAAGAATCGACTTTGAAAATGCTTTATGGTTTTTCAGGAAAAGATCGGCATTGATGTATATGGGAAACCATGCAATAGAACAACGCTTTTATTGTTGTTCTTCATCTTCAAGTCACTGTGCAGTATAAATACAGAAAACCGTCGTAGAAAATATAAAATGAAGGCTTGGTTACATCTAAAAAAATTTTTTTCTGTATTTAAGAAAGTATTGTACTAATTTTTTCGGCATTTGCTGAGATCACCAACATGTCGATTCAGTAATAATTAATATTGATTATTTACAATTCTTTTAACGTTATCACTGTTTAATAAATGTTTTACTTTGAATCATGTGTACTGTTTTGCGAAATGAAAACATATTGACTACATCCAATAAACTGCTTTGCTTTCATTAAGCCATTAGCTTGATCTCAGTACTAGAATATAGTTTTATGGATAACTATTAATGTTTTTTTTCAAACACAAAACACAAGAACAGTCGTCAATCGATGTCTATAAGAATTCATGAAAATTATCAAATAAAAAAACTTAATGGGAATGTTTCATATCTTTTAAAAACTTAGCTTCAGGAATAAATTTGCATCGAAAATTAAATAGCTTAAGTATTTAAAACAACCAATTAGAATACTGAAAAGGACAAGTATACGCGGACTAAAGGAAATTACAAAAAAGAACTCCAAAAGCTACATTCAAAACTAAAGCAGTGAAACGAAAAATAAGATTAGCATGTTCTGCTCTGTTTAGTGCAAAGGTTGTATTGTAAGTGAGCCAGTCCAGGATGAAGTAAAACACCAGTGAGAGACTATTGCTGAAAATGTTCTCATTTGTGCAATAACAAAATACCGAAGTTACTGTTGATTTGAATTCTGCATATGCGCATTTCGACAACTTATGTCTCTTCAGTGCAGATTAAATCAAAATAGGTTCAAATCCATGTACCGAAATATGTGTAACGGCTGAAAGAGAACAATTAACCAATAAGATCTAAATAGAAAAGCCAAAATCAGCTAAGGACAGAGCTATGCCAGAGGGAGATACTCCTTAGTTTTGAACAAAATTTCAAAAATTTCCAGATAAAATCGGTTTCCGAGCAAGCACCAAAGTACTGGCTACTTGGTTGATGAATACCATCGGAGACAAACAGTTAACCAGCAGAGGCATCGGCCCAGTGGTATTAAATAACAAAATACTGAGGTTACTGTTAATTTGGATTCTGCATATTCGCATTTCGACAAGTTATGTCTCTTCAATGCAGATTAAATCAAAATAGTTGTAAAGGCTGAAAGAGAACAAACGGAAAAACAGACACTTTTATTTGTCTATGACTTTTTCTGGTGTCCATTAAAACCCCACAGGGACACAGAAGTAACTACGGTAGAAAATACAAACTGACTTAGAAGTGTTTAAGACGTGTGTCAATACTCAACGTTGTACAATAAAAACAGTTTTTTTTCAAGCTGACTAGGAAAAAGCTGTAATATTTTTTAAAATCTTGGATTATAGTGCAGCGGCCATGATTTTGCTTTTTCCTTGTGTAAAACCTTACATAATTGATAGCCCAGCACAAATTGAAAATGCCTCCCATTGAAATCTCTTTTTGATTATTGAAAAAAACTGCTTTCAAATTTTAAAAAATCCGCAGCTTGATCACGTCATTTACAATATTAATTTTCCCTTTCGTTTTGTTTTGATTTTTTTTATTATTAGTTGTACTATCTATTTTTGCATTAGATTCCTGAAGATGCATTCATTCATACATGGACTCTTTTGCGATTATACCTTTAATACCAATATCCTAAAAAAACATTTTGTTTACAGATCAAAATCATGCTTTTCGTTATCGTTAAAGTAAAAACATGTCATTCTTTCAAAAAATGAAGACATAAATTTATTAATCTTCCTTTAAACGTGTTTGAGAGTTCTGAAAATTGCAAGCTAAATCTTTATTTTATTATATTTGTAAACAATACCATTGTTTGTATTTATACTCCCCATACCGAGCTTCAAAATCAAGCACGTGGTACATCCGGTCGACGTTTCGTCAAACTGTAAGTATTCACAGTCGTTCATGCGCAGACAAAACAAAGCGCACTGATATACAGAGCATTGAAGAGTGCTAACCACTTCCTGCAGGCCTGTGGATAATGTATATCTAACAAACTGTCCAGTACTGTTTTGTTCATAACAGATCGGCGTATCTGTGAATAAAAAGAATAGAGTGTGCGTAATAAAAGCTATGTACTTGTCCGTGTAATTAGAAATCTATGAGAATTGTTTCATTTTAGAATGTTTTGTTCTGTGTATGCCTTTGTATTTTCATTTTCATTTTAAGTCAAACGAACACAAAGAACCTCGTGTCGAATAATTTTAAAAAATCTGAATACAGAGAGCTATATAATAATATGGTAAGCGAAATTAACCTAAATGCTGAGAAACCCGGTTTTGGTTAGCAAAACCGGGTTTCGCTGTCAGTAAAGCTAGGTTTCCTGACAGGAAACCCAGGGTTTCTTGCACTAAACTCGACTTTAGTACTGCATATGTAAGTTTCCTCTTAGAAATACATACAATGCTCAGCATCCAATGGGTTTCTGAAGCTAAACCCAGGTTTCCTCAAGCAAATACAGGTTTTCCTCACCGAAACCGGGTTTCGCTCTGAAAAACTTGGTTTTGGGCAGAGAAACCTGGTTTTCATGCCAGAAAACTCAACTTTCCAGTAGCAAATGGTAGTTTTCCTGTTTAATTACATAGAAGGCTGAGGGTTCTGTGAATTTATGAAGCTAAACCCAAGTTTCCTCGTGCAAAGATGGGTTTTAGACAGAGATTTTATTTCCTCATAGGAAATACATAATAGGCTGATCGCTAATTTGATTGGTCCATTTTCCGAACTCGTTATGTTAGCATTGTTTTCATTGGAAGGCATTATTTTGTCAATTATTTATTTTGTTAGTTTCTACAGGGGAATGCATAATTTATACGTCTCAGATTACTGTTAAATAGAAATAATTAATATACGAATTTGCGGAATTAAACATTTCTTTTCCCTGCACGTTTCGGCGTTTTGTCACACCGGTCAAAATCTAGTAGGTAGCATGGTACAGTTTCTTTTTCCATAGGCGACAATACTAACATTTTCAAGATTTTCACCCATTCATAACTTTCATCCGGGATATTGTAGTATGATCCCTTGTAGAGCATCCATTTTACTTTGAAAAAATACCAGTGAAATATAGTCATGACCAATTCCCTAAAGAGCCTCTATTCATAGTACGCACTGCCCGTCAGTTTACTTGCGGTCTAAATTGCATTGAAGGGCATATTACTAATAATTCTATTAATAAAGGGCACATGAAAATTTCTTTTATATTTTCTTAATCATAGATAATATGTCTATTTGAAAAAAATTGCAACATGAATATTATACCTAATAACCAATCAAAATTCAGCTTTCAGTATTCACTCCCCTATATCATCTTGGCTACACAAAAGGGGAAAACCAGTTCTATGTTTAGAAACTGTACTGTGCTACCTTTAGGCGGACACATTGAGCAAATATCCAGTGTAACTGCCTCCTGTTGCAAGATTACTTATTTCTGAACATAAATCAATAAAGAACATTTGCATGCACCTTTTGACCTTGACCTCATAGTGCAATTCAAATGCCTACCCTATGGTACAAATTTGATTGATTGTAAACACCAATTTGAAATGAACTCTAAAATGCGTGGTAGCAACTTTCTTGGTATTAGGACTGCATTTAAGCATAGCAATAGTAACAGTGATTCAGAGAAATACAGCTCAGAGTATTGAAGCGAGCATGCCATTATCCTTGGTGTATTGACAAGAAAAACGATTGTTGATATCGAAAGTACACAAATGTACATTTTGAGATGTCCCCCATATTTCATCGTAGCACGTTAAAGTCATTTTTCTACTGTTTTGTTATTGTTGGAGCGTAAACATGGTAATGCTCCGAATTCCCATGGTCCCCAGATACAGACCGCATCAATTTTAATGTCTGTCAAAGCCTCCATGAGTTTATTTTGACAATAACATCGGTCACCTGTTCAACGGAACAGAACTTCCGGCCATTACACAACTTATGCATTCCAGTGTATCACGTGACCAGAAGTGCACATACGCAGTGTACGTCAAAATGCAGGTCGTTACGCCAAGTTATTGGACAAGAAGGGGGTCAACTCGGGTCAAGCCACTCTTTGGCAGTATATAACTGAAAAATTCAGCTTTGGGCGGCAGTCCACTGGCTTTAGGCAGGACTCTGTTCAGTCAAAAATTAAAATTGTTGTTCTGAATACAATTGAATTCTGAAGTTCTGATATTTATGCAGAGGCAGACATGTATGAAAAGGTATGCATGTAGTAAAATTTTGACCAGTCTTTAAATAGTAATAAAAAAAATGTTCTTTTGATACAAAAAAGTTAGAATACATTTTTTAATAGGGGAAAATTTCTAGTTGGACTCGCTATTAAAATAGTTTGTCTTGGGATGGTCTAAAATTAATTAAGTAGGATAAAGTACTGATCATAAGAAATGTTCTTTTGTCAAACAAATGTAAGAATGCATTACTTTTCAGTATTTCAGTTCGGGCAATAAGCAAGGGGTGAAAAGTATAAAAGATAATTCATTTATTATATTTTTTTTTATATTTTAATTTCACTTGTGGCTATCCAGTTACAACAGAGACTTCTGGATACATGCTTATCAAGCAGAAGTGTTGTATCTGACTAGTTACTTTCTTAGGGGAGAAACTAACAAAAATACTTATTGGAGTGAAAACTTTCATTTAATTTGATAATTTAAAACATTTATCCTTAAAGTAATTCTTTGGGTATAAAATAAATAAACATACTTACATAGAAGGATAAAATTTTATATTGATTCACAAATCTATAGAGAAGTTGAATACAATCAATCTTGAAAAATATTTAGTATTGAAAATCCTTTGAATTGTTGCTATATTGTTCTGTGAATTTTTGCTTGAAATTCCAGTCAAGCTGCCTTGAATATTAATTTTCACATTTAGTCGCATATTAAAAGAATATGCTGTTCTGTCATTTCACGTGCACGTACGGTAAAGTCCGTAGCACTATGTTCTGATTTATCCATGTGCCATCCATAGGACCAGTCCATGCTACCAATGATGTTCAAGATCGCGACAGATTTATCATAATAAATTATTGTTAATTGTTAATAATCTTCTTCATATATTAGTCACCAAAAGCCAGTATCTTGACGGACCCTTTTAGTTTGCTCCGTCCTACTGTTTGATAATTTTTATATTGAATTTCTGTTCTTGGTGGTGTTAGTTAAAGTATCCTTCCAGATTTATAGGTGTAATCTCAGGTGGTCAAACGCAACAATGGGGTCCCACTTATATTTTTTTCCTAGTCTATCTATATGCGGTTGTTTTCTCTAGTGCTATCAACGTGACACAGAGAATATAATCACATAGCAGAAACTTGCAGTACGGCACGGTCGCAACATTTGGTGGCAGCGGTGGAATCTGTTTAACGAGATTTTCTGAAAAGAGAAAAATAAAACATTTTAAATATATAATTTTCAAGTGCTGGTGGTGACTAAAAAGTTAAAGTTAATTTGTAAAGTAATATATATTGTGTAAATTTTAAAATTAAAATCATGGAGGATGATTCGAACATAGTTTCTTTTGGTCCTGGTACAAACATGGATGCAGAACAAGATACAATTGAATTACATGACAATAATGATGTTGCTATTGAAAATGAAAATGTTCAGAGACGTAATATTGAGGGTCATCATTTGGATGATCAAATAACAAGTGAAGCTCGTTCGCAAGAACGCATATTTAACTCATTTCAACGACTTATGTCAAATATGAATGAAACTATTCAGAGAGGTTTTGAGATAATGCAAAAAATAATGAGAAATTTAATAGGGAGTATGGATGCAAAATTTGAGGAAATGACAAGTGCCAGACCACAGCTAGATGTAGTTAATGACAGAATTTATGAAAACAGGGGAAATGAACAGGAAATTAGGGAAATATGAGAAACATTAGAAACCCTGGAACAAGCTTTGTGGGTGCAGAGTCGGGTGATCATTTGCCATCTGTAAATAGGCATGTATTCAGCACTCCAGATGTGGTTGTGCACAGAAATGCTAACACTAATAATTTTGAAGGACCAGAAATTATGAGCAATTCTGCAAGAAATAAAATGAAACCCTAAAATTTTGGCGGTTCAGAAGATCTTGAGGATTATTTGGCTCAGTTTGAAATAATTTCAGATCTAAATAATTGGGACTATAAAACCAAATCACTGTTTTTAGCAAGTAGTCTTACTGATGAGGCAAGAGGCCTGTTGAGTGAGCTAAATATGCATGATAGAAAAGATTATGATACAATTGTTAATGTTTTGAATGTTCGTTTTGGGTCAGTGAATAGAGCAGATGTTTTAGGAGAGAATTACAGTCACGAATAAAACGTAGGGATGAGAGTTTGCCAGAGTTGGCACATTCAATTAAAAAATTGACCAGAAAAGCTTATCCTAATGCTAGTGCTAATGTAGTTGAAACACTAGCCTTAGACTATTTTATTGATGCCATTCCATTTAAAGATATAAGAATTAGAGTAGTAAGTGAGAACCGAACCGTCAGTCTAAAAAGAACAACCCAAGGACAGTGGCAACGTCGAAAAAGCAAAGAAACGAAGACACCACATGAGCACGGCACAGAAAAGAAAATGAAGACACGCACATATACAAAAATGAACAACACGGACCCACAAAAACCATGGGTGAGATCAGGTGCACCGGCAGAGTAAGCATCTCCTGCTTCCTACAAGACACCCACCGCGTTGAACATGTCAACTCCGGTAGTAAAGTCAAATCCGGTAGAGGAAAAACAAACTTTAGTGGCAAAGAGAAAGATCTGTTGTCATCTGGGAATTAAGTCCCAAAACCTTAGCTGAAGCTGAACAACTGGCTGTAAGATTAGATACTGTGCATATATCAGATAAAAACAGAAATGTTGGTGATAAAAATAAAACTTATAAT
>MJUU01065085.1:43806-56488 GCA_002080025.1 Modiolus philippinarum | reverse complement strand
GGGGGGGGGGTGCACGGGGGGTTGTTCCAGCCCATGGAGTAGTTGTTTATCTTGATGGAATTTAAAATACGTCATCATTTTTATTCTGCCATTGTTGCGGTGTTAGTACAGAAAGTAAATATTTTATGGTTAAAAATTATGGGACACATCTGAAATTATAGCAAGAAAATGATATTTGTATGATTGTCAGTATCACATTCTTGCCTTGACGTGAGTAAATATCAGGCAATGTGTAGTAACGTCACATAGGGAGGATTTTAAATAGCTCATCTGGCGTAAGTAGCAAACTGTGATACGTTGAATATACTTGAAATTCGAGGATGTAAGATTATTAAGCAAACTGGCTTCTAAATCAACAGATATTTCTTTAAGAAATTTTAATCGCGAGTTGATTTGATGGCCAGAATAACTTGAACTCCTTCAAATAGGATAAATAATAGTCACAGGGTATACCCTCGGGTCTGATTTAGGAGTTTCAAGCTGAAAAGAGGGCAAAAATGTAAAATAATCTGTTGGGCAAAAATGTAAAATAATCTGTTACCTTCAGTTTTTTATATATGCTTTATCTAGAGTTACTGATTGTGACAAAGCCTCTAAACCAATCACGTAAATCCAACAGGACAACGGCAGTAGAATACCGGGGGAACAAAGCACAAGCCTACCCAAATCAAAGTCCAGAGACAAAGCAAAAGTAAGAACATCAGAAGACGGAAGACCAGATACTACATGCCCACAAAACACACGAACACTACATATACAACAAAAAAAAAAGCTAAACCACTACCATGACTTCAGTGTAAACTCTCAAAAAACAAAGTGACATCAGGTGCTCCGGAAGGGTAATCATGTCCTGCCCGGCATACAGCACCTGCCACACAGTCAGTGAAGCATTTATGGGCTTTTAAGATCTTTTTGGTATCTGATCGGTCATTTTCTAACCCATAGACAATAAAAATCCATCGTACGTGTTACTTTTCTAACCCTCAGATCATTTTGGTTATTTGTTCTCTATTAGTTTTTCAACATCTTTGAGTTACGGTCTTCCAAACGTTTAGATTTTATCTGCACATAAGTTGTCGAAATGCGCATACGCAGAATTGAAATTCACAGTAACTTCGGTATTTAGTTATTTGTTACCACTTGGTTGATGCCTCTGCTGGTGGACTGTTGGTCCCTGAGGGTATTCACCAGCCCAGTAGTCAGTACTTCGGTCGATTTAATTTGGAACCTTGTAATATCTAAATTTTTGTAAATTTTTTTGAAAACTTAGGAGTAACTCCCTCATGCAAAGCTCTGTCCTTAACTGAATTTGGATTTACATTTAGATCATTTTGGTTATTTGTTCTCTATCAGTTTTTAAACATCTTTGAGTTCTGGTCTTCCAAACTTAAGATTTTATCTGTAGAGACATAAGTTGTCGAAATGCGCATAAATAGCTCCTATAGAAACTCCTAAAAAACCTCCATGGCTGAATCCAAACCAACATTTAATTTTGAACTACGCAAACACAAAAAGGTTGATACTAATCCTCTTGTTATCCAGCAGGACGTTGCAAGAATTAAATCTGAACATCCTGAATACTTGCAAATTTACACAGTTGGCTCTTAGGATGGAGACAGAGTGGCTTCTGCAGCCGTTTTCGGAGAACGTACAGCAACTCTCCGATTATCATCCTCTAGTTCCATATTTACTGCTGAAGCAAACGCTATTTACTCAACACTTAAATTTGTAGTTTTATCGCAATCAAATACGTTCATGATCTGTTCCGATTCACTCTAATGCCTATTGGCAATTGAAAGTCGAAAAACAAAACACCCAATTATTTTGAAAATAGCCGAATTCTACAAATCACTTGTAGCATTAGGTAAAGAAGTCATTTATGTTTGGATATCTAGTCATGTGGGGATCTATGGAAACACAGTTGCTGCCTGGACGGCTAAGGATGCGCTGGACGACGAGATGGCGGATTGTCCAGTGCCGTACACTGACATGAAGCATTTGATCGTTAAATACATTTTTAAGTTGTGGCAGGCCAAATAGGACCTGCAAATAAATAATAAACTGCATGGAATACAGTCAGACGTCGGTAAACAGGTCGGTTCCTAGGGAACAGGTAATGGTGACCCGATGTCGTATTGGACACACTAGAATAACACATAGTTTTATTCTCAACAGTGATGATCGACCTGAATGTATTCCATGCAATTGTCCTTATACAATTCAACATGTTTTAATTGACTGTGTAGATGTTGCCGATATCAAGCGTGATTTTTATTCTGTTGACCTATTTACAAACGTCGCTGGCGACAAAATCGTTCAATTTCTAAAAGCAATCAATTTATTTATTAAGATTTAAATGGATCAATTTTAAACAAGTTTTTAACTTCTAATATTGTAACTGTTCAATCAAAGTTTTTAACATTTTACACATTTGTTTTACTTGTATAAAGCTATATGGTTTTATATTGATATTTTATTTAATTATTTAAATTGTTCAATATACTCAACAGTTCTCGACACAATATAGCTAAAATATTGCTGAAGTTGGCGTAAAACATCAATCAATCAATCAATCGAAATCCGCATATGCAGAATTGAAATTCACAGTAACTTCGGTGTTAAGTTACAGTGCCAAGGTAAAAATTTTGGTTGTTTCTGTATATCCCTGTAGTTTTCAGACAATAACCAGAACAAATCTGTATCACAAAGAACACTTACGAAGACAAAACTAAAATAAACAGCATTCTATACAAGACAACACAAAAAACTAAAGCAATAACATCATAAAAACCGAGGGTGACATCAGGTGTTCCGGAAGGGAGAGCATGTCCTGCTTTGAATACAGCACCCGTCACACTGTCAGTGGGTCAATACAGGGTAAGTCAAAACCGGTTATGTCAAATCCGGAAAACGTGAATCTAGCTGAAAGTGTCTGTTTTCCTTTGTGCGACAGACATTTCATATCTATCTATGATGTCGTGGTGACGGCCATAGAATTTCTGAAGGGACGAAAGTATCAACGGCTGAACATATCCCTGACTCAGCTGTTTTTGTGACAGTCCTATTTGCTCCTTCCACAAAGTCACTGTATGAACTGCACGCTTTTAGTAACAAATTAATTGTAAACAATACACTCCATATGCTGCTGGGGAGGTAGGTATATTGCTGCAGTGAAAGGGAAAATTCACAATTGGAAATTCAAAATCATCACATTAGTTATATAATCTAGATTTCAGATGTCCAAGTTCCTCAATGTATAAAGCAGAATTGTTCAAGGTATGAAGCAGAATTGGATGTATCAGTTGTCTCTTTGATTTCAAGTTCACTGGGGTAGATGCAATGTAAATATTCTTTATATCTTGGATTATTAAGAGAAAGTACATCGTCTATATATCTAAAGCTGAAATTAAAATTCTGGTCTAGTATTTTTTGTTATTCTTGTATACTTTGCTTAATACGAAGCTAGGATTGTTGCCGAATGACAGCCAGGTATACCCCCCGCTAATTGAACCCTGAATCAATATGGCAAGTGTAAATTTAAGTGTGTGTGGACCTAATACAGTTGTGGACACAGTTCAAATGTTGACACAATACAAGTATGGACAAAATGATATACCTCCCCCTTTTTTCTGAAAATATTCGAGACGAATTATCTCCCCTTTAAAATTTCGGACAGCAACCATATTCTTTCATGCACATCTTCAGCTGGTGTACTAAAACTGCAACATTTCATCAAAATCCAAGCAGCGGTTTAAGAGAACATGCGCTGACAAGGTTCATCTACCCCCTTTTTCCAGAAAATATTCAGAGACAAATTATCTCCCCTTCAAAATTTCGGGCACCAACTATATAACTTCATGCACATCTTCAGATGGTGTACTACAACTGTGTAACATTTCATCAAAATCCAAGCAGCCATATAGGAGAACATGCGCTGACATGGTTTGCCTCCCCCTTTTTCCCAGAAAATATTCAAAGACGAATTATCTCTCCTTCATAATCTCGGACAGCAACCATATTACTTCATGCACGTCTTCAGATGGTGTACTACAACTGTGTACTATTTCATCAAAATCCATGCAGCCGTTTAGGAGAACATGCGCTGACAAGGTTTGCCCCCCCCTTTTCCCCAGAAAATATGCAGACAAATTATCTCCCCTTCAAAATTTCGGGCATCAACCATATTACTTCATGCACATCTTCAGATGGTGTACTACAACTGTGTAACATTTCATTAAAATCCAACAAGCCGTTTAGGAGAACATGCGCTGACAAGGTACATGGACGGACGGACGGACAGACAGACAGACAGGGCGATTCCTATATACGCCCCCAAAACTTTGTTTGCGGTGGGTATAAAAAGGAAAAGATCAGCTTAAAGTGGCGCGCAATTCATTTCTATAGGAATCCCTATTGTCTGATGAAAAACACGGCCTTCATATTCAACAAAAATGTTGTCGACGAAGTAAATCTTAATCTTGGAGCATAATTGCAGTAAATGTTTAAGTGTTAACAATATGTTATGATCCGTTTTTGTTTCCAATGATTTTCACTTTGCCATAAGATTGCTCTTGATCTTTTATCTTTTTAACAAATCATTTCTGATTTTCGAAATTTATTTCTTATCTATATTGAATAAACATATTGTGTCAAAATTGCCATCTGCGAAACTTAATTTGCAGTTTGTTTATATAGCTTTGAAAACTAATAAATAATTCATGGCAGGTATATGGTTATTGGAGATTTAACCATGGGCTGGCCCTTTATATTCGAATTTAACCCAGAAGGTTAGCGAGTGGTTAAATTTACGAGTATAAAGGTCCAGCCCATGATTAAATAACAATAACCATATACCTGTCATGAATTTTTTTCGGTTCTAATGTGAAAGTAAATGGAATTTTCCATTCTGAAGCGACCTAAGAGAAGCCGGATTTCCCCCCCCCCCCCCCCCCCCCCCCNATCTGATGTTTCAAACAGATGCAAGTTCAAACTTCAAATCGAAAATAAAACAATACATATTTACGTGTCTTAATGATATGATTTAGCTAAAAACTGTTCTTTAACTTTATTTCCTTTGTAAACTAAGACGAACAAAATTAAAAACATTGTTGTTTTTCACCCCGTTTACTGATATTCCGATACCATTTCGGCATGTGCGAAATATATGGTTATCCAGTATTATACTGGTTGACGATTTACAAGAGCCATGTTAGAACCGAAAATGACTTCCATGCTTATTTAAGCAAATGATAAGAAATCATCCGATGGAAGACAAAAGACAAAAGTTGATAACTTAAAACAACTAAAAACCATTGTTCACCCATATGGAAAATCTTGTACATAATATGATCATTCCAGAAATATGTTACATATGAAAAACATTACATTTTAATTTTAGTATTTAATGGCATTTTTTATTTTCAATAATGTAAGTATAATCAAAAGGTTTTCAATTCTCATGCAAAGATCCATTCAAAATGTATTGAACGTGAAATAAAACGAATAAAAGTTCTGAGAAGAAGACTATAACGTGCAAATACGTGCATTTGATTCGTTTCATAAGGTTAGTGAAATACTTTAAGCGTGATAAAAGTAAAATAAGGGAAAACAAAAGTGACATATGGTACTTTGGTTGTAAAAAATATGTGCTAACATGAAAATGCAGTTGAAAAAAAAATGTGTGTATATAACACAACTATAAACTATTCTTCTCATTTAAATCAGTGAAGGCACCTAAAAAATTGTTATTAAAAAAACCCAAAATGAACCACATTTTGATGTTAATATTCCTGTTCACAAATGCAGTTGCATTCTATCAGCCAAGATCAGGTAGGTCAAATTTTTACTATAAATTTTCCTTATGTGCTTGCTATACATGAAGTACATTACCACAAATTATTTTTTCAAGTGTGATTTTAAAATTGCTACACCCAAAGGAAAAAAAACGCAAAATTGTTTAAAAGTGTAACTAATATTATAGTAATTTAAAGTCAGTCAGAACGACAGCATGGTCATGATGAAAAAAACCATCAAAGATGGTAAGTGGTATTTTTTTCTGTGCTTAATTATTTTATTTCATTAAAAACATCGCCGGATCCAGTCTTCAATGAACTATGTGTGTGTGTGTGTTTTTGGGAGGGGTTTAGCGCAAAGGGGTACCACACTTCTTTTGTGCCTTGAGTTTTTTGCACGAATTTTTTCAAGAAAAAGGAGTCCCTAGGGATCCGCAATTACAAAGTTAAACATATATAGAGATGTATGCTCTTTATTTTTCTTGGATATGGTGTACTTGTACATGAGATAATATCTCATGTGTACACTTTGTTCAATTAATATTTTCTAAACTTATGTAAATTCTAAAACCGAAGGATTAACTTCCTCCATCGTAGTTTTGTCCTTAGCTATATTTGATATTACTGATTATTCGAATTTCGTTTGATTTTATGCATTTAAAGCATTTTTTGAAATTATGGATTTCCTTTGTTTGGGTTCTAGTGCTGCTGATGAGGAATAAATTTCCGAAATTGCCATACAGCTCATTACAATTATTGCAGTTAAAGTCAATATGTGTTATGGTCTCATGTTTATTTACTCCATATCCTTTCATAAAATATATGGCTTATAACTAACACAAATTTACAAAGATAAATAAATAAAAATAATCAACTATTTTAACGCTTTCATTTAAACTTTAAAATATTTTCTTTTTCTAAATTGAAGGCAATCCCCTCTCCCCTTTTAATTTATGTTGTGAAATAGAAAATAAGTATATGGACGAAAAAAAATAAACTACCCATCTGCTTTCAGAAGTTTTTCTAAGCACTATATCAGTAAAGGATAACTAGAAAAAGTAGACAGTGGTTATTGTTGTCAACTGTATAATTGTGCCCACATCTCACTATTTTATGACGCCAAGTTTTCTTACATTCGACTTGATGAGTGTCCTGTGTTTGTCTATATGTTGTAATCGTCCACTAGCTTAAGACATTAGTGCTTTTGTCGGGCAAAGGATGACAGTGATTGTAAGAGCACTTTACCACTTTAATTGATGTTTGTTGATAATCCCGCGCCCATGACCAATGAAAACATGGATGTGGCGTTGCTCGACAATTAGCAAAGAATTCCGCTTAAACCGGTGCTAGGGGCCGTCTTGAATTTACTATGAGGTATTAGCAAAACTCATTGTTGAAGGCTTCATGGTGACTTCAAGATGAAGAACAACAAAAAAAAAATGCGTTGTTCCTTTGCTTGTTTTATACCATGTACTTGTAGAGACTTTGTCTCATGTGCATTTACTCAATATTCTTTTATTCACCATTTGCAATAAACAATAAATCAAATGTTGGAGATGGAAATGATATAATTGATTAATATTTTTAGCTTAGATCAAAAGCTTGATAATCAAAACCATAGGTCTTGAAAGCAGAGTAACACAAAACTGCTTCATACGTATATATATCAAACGTTGTGCTAAAAGGAATTGGAAATACACTTTAAAATTATTAACAGTTTGAACCCTACCACTGCGAGAAGGAAACCTCGTGATGCTGCAACGAGAACAACATTGTAATTTGTATGGTATGCGTGTCACACTGTCAATAGTTTTCTCGATATCTATATGTCTAAATATCAACATTTTACGTTGATTTAGAAGAAAGTGATAAACTTATAGTAAAATTTATAAGAAATAAAACTTTTTCAGTGAGTCGTCAAATTTCAAAGTATTCAATGAAATAAAAAGTGAATCTTTATAGCAAATATATTTAAACATGCCTTTAAAGGGTCGGTAATATTTGTTTCAAAAGGAAACTTTGAATTGCTGTTGCATGAGTATATAAATAAGGTTTTTCTAATGTCTATGCAGTTTTACATTTTCTGATCAGTGATGAAACATTTGTTCTTCTATCTAGAGAAAGAACAAGTCTCACGAAATTTTCCAATTTATTCAGAATACAATCTTCGGTGTAATTGTTCCAGTCATAAAAGAAACAGTTTCTAAAACTTAAACAAGTTAATTATGAAATTTTCTCGTATCTCGTTAAATAAATTTTCAGATGTCTAATAGCTTTAGAAACTATATTTCCATGATACTGCAAAGAATTTGAAATGTATTAGATAATTATCAAAGACGGATTAGATGTTCTTTTTTATACATATTCTGTAAATATAGCTTCTACAACGAGAACTTAGTTGATTATGAATTTCTCACAATGAGTTCGAATTTAAGCCTGAGCGTTAGCGAGGGGTTAAATTTACGAATATAAAGGCCCATGGTAAAATGACAATAACCATATACCTGCCATGAATTATTTCGATTCTAATATGACAGAAAAGGGAATTTTCCATTCTGAAGCGACTTAAGAGAAGGCGGATTCCCGTTTCCATTGCTGTCTGTGTCTATTACGTCACAATACACAATCTGACGTTTTGAAACAGATGCAAGTTCAAAATCCAAATCGGAAGCAAAACAATACACATTTACGTGTCTGAATGGCATGATTAAGTTATAAAATTTGCTTAACATTAATTTCTTCACAAACAAAATCAAAAACATTGTTGTTGTGCGTCCCTTTTTCTTTTATTCCGATATCTTTTTTGCATGTGCGAAATACATGGTTATCGAGTATCAAAGTAGTTGACTATTTACCAGAGCAATGTTAGAATACAAAATCACACATATACGATATATAGATATTCATTTCAGCTCCTTTTAGATCAGGCAGTGCAGGACTTCTCTGTGAACACGGACAATCAATCGATCAACTCGGGGCAAATCAAGAATTCACATGTAAACCAGCGCCAGGAGGCAAAGATCTGGAATGCACAGATTATGGTAATTTCACACATCATTACAAAAAACTTAAATTATATGATATTGTCCGTTTTATTCGAAATTGTGGCTTGTTCGAACTGGGTTAAGCAGAATGTTAAATATTCAATTTTCACAAAAAAAAAAGATTCCTTTGCGATCTAAGACATAATGGACAAAACAAATCACAAAAAAATTAAAACGATGTATACTCTTGGTCATAAAAATGGAATATTTTTTGTTGAGAATGCCTGAGAAATTAAAGGTTTGTTTTTTTTTTCCAAAATTCAAATTATTCTTTGCAAATCTTAAAATTATCACTTAAATCATTCTTGTACACGATGGGCATCGAAAATTGAATTTTTGGGAAAAACTTATGCACTAATACATGTATTTAATTTTAAAAATGTCCCATTTTCACCAAAACGGGTTGAAGGAGTGGTCTGACAGTTATGTAGAATCAGAGACTTTCATACTTCACCGTTAGAAAACAATGTTTAAAGCAAAATATAATACCTTCATCCACACAATTTTGAGCATAATGCTTCCAAACTTCAAATTTTGGCTCGGAAAATACCAAAATTCCATATTTATAAACAAGAGGTATATTATCAATAATTGATAAATATACAAAATTTCAAAAGCGCCAGACTTGCAGCTGTATTATAGTGAGTTCTACCACAATCTACATAGATCCACCTAAGATAGGTTCAAACTGAGTAAGGAATTTAAATGATTTAATCACACCTTCTTCTGCTAAGCCTATGCTTTGCGCTAGCGGGAAGCAGCTTTATAAGGCCCTTTAAACGTTATTCCTGTAAAATTGATTTTAACACACTTCGATAATTTTTTAGCAATTAATCAAAATGGTATCAGGTAACAAACGCAATAAGTTAAAAGTTTCATGCCTTCCTGTCCCCAAACAAAAAGTTAAGCCTACCAGTTTTTTTAATGTTGTTGTTTAACAGTACAAAAAGAGACAAAGAAATTATCCCCCTCCCCAACCTCAGGTCAGAAGTAGTAATAAAAATAACATTAATTTAAAAAAGACGCAGTGTGGTAAAAGAGGTTATAAATAATTATACCCCCACGAACGAAGTTCAGGGGGTATATAGGAATCACTCTGTCCATCTGTCTGTCTGTGATAGCAAACAATTTTTTTCGTTACAGTTTTCTCATCAACTACTGATCACTGCAACTTGAAATTTTGTATGCAAGTTTTACATGATGTCCCATACTGCAAGTAGCGATTTCAGGATTGCTGGACATTAACTTCCTGTTTACCGACTTAGTTAATTTTCGAGATCTTTTGTCAATCATAGAAACTTTTCGTAACAGTTTTCTCAGTAACTACTCATCATTACAACTTGAAATTTTGTATGCAAGTTTAAAATGATGTTCTATACAGCAAGTAGCGATTTCAGGATGCCGGACATCTACTTCCTGTTTACTGACTTAGTATATTTTCTAGATCTTTTGTTAATTGTAAGTACTTTTCGTGACAGTTTTCTTAGTAACTACTGTACTCATCACTGCAACTTGAAATTTTGTATGCATGTTTGACATGATGTCCTATACCGTAAGTAGGGATTTCAGGATTACGGGACATCTACTTCCTGTTTACCGGCTAAAATGACTAAGTTAATTTTCGAGATCTTTTGTCAATCGTAAGTACTTTTCGTAACAGTTTTCTCAGTAACTTCTCATCACTGCAACTTGAAATTTTGTATGCAACTTAGGAATGATGTTCTATACTGCAAGTAGCGATTTCAGGATTGCCGGACATCTACTTCCTGTTTACTTAATACAAAAAAATACCGAAGTTGCATCAAAACAGTAAATTTCGTTATGCTGTACACGTGTTTCAAGGAGTAACCTCTCATCAGAAGCATCAAAACCAAATAATATGGAAAGCCATAATCCAAGAGTAGTCCAGAAAGAAGTACTCATTTCCAAAAATATCGAAATAGAAAGCCAAATCTAGTACCAAGGACATCTACCGAGTGCAATACACGGAATGAAGCCTCAGTATTTTTAAGTGATTAGAATTTTGATAAAAACAGTAAATTTCTATAACTCGCAAGGTAAAATTTTCATGTCAGACAAATCTAACTATTGGATTGGTGAATACCCTCGGGGACCTCAGTGGCATCGGCCCAATGGTTCAAAATACAAGAAAAAAAATACCGAAGTTGCATAAAAACAGTAAATTTCGTATGCTTTACACGTGTTTCAAGGAGTAATCTATCATCATCAGCATTAAAACCAACCAACTTAGTCGCGAGATCTTTTGTCAATGTAGAAACTTTTTGTAACTTTTTTTTCAGTAAATACCTATCACTGCAACTTGAAATTTTGCATGCAATTTTGGAATGATGTCCTATACAGCAAGTAGCGATTTCAGGATTGCCGGACTTCCACTTCCTGTTTACCGACTTAGTTAATTTTCGAGACCTTTGTACGCAAATTTTACAAAATTTTTAGTACACAATGGAGATTGTGTAATTATGACTATTTTTGTGACAAATTATATTGGGATCTTATACTTCAATGGGTAGTGAGTTATCATTTTGTGGATCTCTAGGCCACAGTACCTCTAGTTAAAATATCATGAGTTAAAAAACACTTCAAACTGATACATATACTAACGACACACATGCATAGAAGCGTCATCTGTTTCTGAAATAACACTTCAGGTATTTTGTATATTGTAACTAATAAATGAGCTGCACTTAAAACAAATGATCAAACTTATAACAAGCTTGCGAAGCTGTTATAATATGACCTTGATATAAATGGGCTTTTGATATATGTTATATTTTTAAAGATTTCTAATAATTCTATATATAATACAGAAGTTCTAAACAGTGCTGCTAGTGTTGTATATAAAACTTATCTTCGGAGAGGTAGCCACAGAAACCATGTAGGGATTTTAATAAATAAGGAGTGTTGCACATGATCACATCAAGAGTATTTGTCAGAAGAAGAAATAGTAATGAGGTCCATGTTCTGCTTCATTCACAAGTTAAACAATGAAGCTCTTTCATATAGTATTTCCTATCAGTTTAGTATATAACCTACATAATTATATAGAGGAAGATGAAAGAGAAAAAAAAATGATAATTTACTGTCAATTTATTTTCCATAATTTCACTCTAGGAAGTGACGTCACAAAAGACGTTGTCAACGTCGTTGTTAAGTAAATTTATCCGTGGATTAACACGGAAACCGTAGTTCATGAAAAAATCTTGAATTAAACCATTAAATATACGAGAGCTGGTCTTTATAATAAAAACAATATCTAATCCTAGATTCTGATGATCGAAAATAGTAGACTCTTGATCGAAAAACACTGTAATTCACTCATGTGCTGCGCGCATTCGTGAAATACTGCGTTGTTCGAACGATCCATGTATATTTTGCGATTATCAGAATCTCAGATTAGTTATACATGTAGTATAAATATTTAGAAGCAAAAAATGCATTGACATGACGTTAACTCTGTAATTATACCCCCGCTTTGTAAAAGCGGAGGGTATATAGTGATGGTGGTGTCCGTCCGTCTGTCCGTCCGTCCGTCCGTCCGTCCGTCCGAAACACTTTTACTGTCAAAGTTTTCTCGGCTTCTACAGGTGGGAATGATTTGATATCTAGCATTAGGCTTCCAATTGATGAGTTGTACAGTGTCAGATATTTTCATGTTTGTGGCGCTACTACTTCCTGTTTGCCGATACATTAATACTTAGTTTCATATACCACTACTAATGAAAATTTTTCGTCAAAGTTTTCTCTTCTTCCAAAAGTGGAAATGATTTCATATTTGGTCTGGAGCTTCATGATAATGAGTTGTACTGTGTAAGTTATTTTCAGGTT
>MJUU01065085.1:0-14265 GCA_002080025.1 Modiolus philippinarum | reverse complement strand
CCAAAAAATAAGTGGTCTTTGAGACTTTCAGGATATTTTCCAAAATTGGAATCATATTTCAGAATTCTAAGTATTCAAAATTTTATTTTTTCCAAACTCTTGTAAAAAAAATGAAAGCATATGCTAAAAGTTACGAAATATGAGTCTTCAACATTTTCAGGAAATTTACTAATGTTGGAACCAGAATCAAAATTCCGAAACTTCTTTGCACATCTGCAGACTATTTGCAACTATTCTATAACAAAATTAAATCCAAAAATGTAGAAGTTCCACTGAAAAGCTAACATGTGTCAAAATCGACATCTTGGGGCCTCTTGTTTGCAACAATACTAATTTATTAAATCCGAAAGCTTATTGCACATCTGCAGACCATATGCAACAATTCTAAAACAAAATTAAATCCATAAATTCAAAAATGTAGGAGGAGTTCCACTGACAAGCTCTCTTGTTTCCAAATTATGGGGCCTCTTGTTTGCACCAAAACCAATATCAAAATCCGAAAGCTTATTGCGCATGTGCAGACTATATGCAATAATTCTATAACAAAATTAAATCCATAAATTCAAAAATGTAGGAGGAGTTCCACTGACAAGCTCACATGTCTCAAAATCGACATCTTGGGGCCTCTTGTTTATACCAAGACCAACATCAAAAATACGAAAGCTTATTGCGCATCTGCAGACTTTATGCAACAATTCTATAACAAAATTAAATCCGTCAATCCAAAAATGAGGAAGGAGTTCCACTGACAAGGTCCATCTAACGGACAGACGGACAGACAGACAGACGGGCGGGCGGACAGACGGACCGACGGGACCAAAGCAATATCCCCACATTTTCTTCAGAAAGTGCGGGGATAATAAATTTCTGGTAAGTATCCATTCTCATTAACTAAATGTGATGTACATTAATGTAATATAAAATGTTACCTTTACTCCAAGGGGGACATATTATCCAAACAACGTATTATATTCATCTGATTAATATTCATAAGCTGCCATTAAGACAAGAAGGCGGTATTTCCTACAAAAATGAGTTGATATATTTTTTTCCTGTGAATTGGCGGATTTAACGGACAAGGTCACGCAACTTGAAAACATGGGTAAGCCACGTGTTTCGTTAATTTGCATGCCTTAACAACATGCTTAAGGCATTGTTTTTCCTTAATATAACTTCACAGGCATGCAGTTCAACATTCCGTTTATACTTTTATTGAAAAACATATTGCAATTCATGTAGATATTATAGCGATTTTTAGGTGGGCGGATTTACCGGACGGTATTGTATACGATAATTATTACGTAGCCCCTTTTTGGACCAAATTTTCTCCAACCACACAATAACTTGTACAAGAGATTCTGGCCTTGACACCAATTCCTGTCTGGACTTGTTCCAATTAAGCCTCGAGAATTGAGCGTAACAATATTTTAAACTATACACTATAGGTTGAATAATGATGTTTCAATTACCGATGTTTTTTCAATTCAAATTCAGTGTTTTCACAGATTTGCAATCAGTTTACAATATATATGATATAAATATGTTTTGATGTTACATTTATGAACTTGTTTATGGGACAAGAATCCTTGAAAAATGTCGGCAAAGTGTATGTACCCTTCTTCATTGCAGAAAATCAATAATACAGTCGTTTGAACTTCATGAACTTGGCCTACATGTACATGCATTTCACAATAATGCAATATAGTGTTGTACTGAAGCGATATATATAAATGCATAGAATACAAAGTTACTTGTTGACATGGCATAAAATTAATAAGCGACAATGCATCTGAAATGTTTTTTGTAAGTACGATGTTCCTTGATGAAATATTTTGTCACAAGGACGTCATAAACAAACAGTGATGGCATGATAATAATGACATCCTACCCCTATCATGTCTATACAAACAAAGGTTACTAAAAACAAAGAAAACAGTTTTTATTTGATTGATTGATTAATTGATTAGTTAGAGTTCAACATCCAGTGGGCAATATTTCAGCTGTATCAGGACGAAAACAAGTGAATAAGTTAAAAGAAAATTAGTAAAATAAGTCTCCTATCCGATCCATTTTTATGCCTTCACACAAGTGACACTTGATTTGATCTGGAATATATTGATCCGTATAAATTTTAATCCATCCAATGTTTCTGAGTTACAGATCAAGTTTGAGTTTTGTCTAGTTTCATTATTTTTTTTGTAGGAGTAGCTACCCTTTTGACATGAAAAAGTTCATTTGTAACTACAGTTACATATGTATAAGACCTTTTATAACACTGTTTGAAATATTTACTTTGAATTTTATGTTTGAGTTTATCCGATAATTATTATGATCAGGTACAGGTGCATGTATAGAACACGTTAGTGTTGACAGTTGCTTGCAGCAACATCAAACCCAGATTATGACAAATTGTTCTGTTTCATGCCTATGGTACCGGTAATAGAAAAATCAAGACTTTTGATCGTTCAATAGACTTAATAATATTAACCTGCTCTAAATTTAATACAAACAGTATATTATCCTCAGACTTCGTACTCAATCAATATATAATTTTTACAAGACATACAAGACTGGGCTTGTCAATTATTCATAATTAATATTAACAAATAAAGGGATATAGAGTAAATGTACATGGGACAAAATTCCTATAAATACATGATAAAATAAAATAAAACAAATGGAACAGTGCTTTCAATGTTGTTCTTCATTTTGAAGTCACCATAAGGCATTCAACAAAGAGCAAACACTCTCACCTAATACTACTTACAAGGCTGCCCCTAGCACCGGTTTGAGCGGAATACACTTGCTAAATATTTTACAAAGCTACACTCATGTACCCTTCCTTTATGGATGTGGGGTCGTCAACAAGCATACAATGTAGCATATCCGGCAAAATACAAAATGTACTTTTCCTCAATTGCTTGACAAAGCGACTATTAGAAAATAAAACATATTAAAGATAACAGAACAATGAGTTGATTGTAAGAAAATTTGACAAGTAAAATCGGGACATGTGGGCAAAGATGGCTGGAAAAACATATTAATTTTCTGAAAATAAGAAAGCCAAATCAAATGTTGAATTATAATTGTGCATTATTTTGTCATATGAGAAATTCTCATATAAAAAAGTACACTATAACCGACAAAATAAAAAGCGCTAAAACCTTAAGAACATTGTGTATGGGAATTCATCTTACGGATTGTATTTATGTTATGATTACGGATTAATAGAAGTATTATTTTGTATTGTATTGCATTGTAATATTTCTGACTTGATATAATTTCTATGTTATGAAAATTTGACCACACTTATATATAAAAATCTTTTTTAGGTTCATATTTGGGGAGGTATTTCAAGAGGAGGTGCCACAGGACTGTTTATTTACACTGGTGTTATGGACAGCATTGATTATCAGAACATACTTGGCAGCAAGTTAGTTCCGTTTGTGCACGTACCCTGATCACCATCGTTTTATTCAAAACAACGACCCAAAACATGTAAGCCAATCAACGAAAAACTGGATGCAGCAAAACAACATAAATCACTGGCCAACAACCCCAGAGTCACCAGACATGAATCCCATCTAGAACATTTGGGCTGCAATGAAGCATCATAATAAGAAGAATTACAAAACCTTCGAATCAACAAGAACTGATTGATGGCATCAATGAATTTTGGGAGACAGTGACACAAGAAATGTGTTCCAGTTATATAGATCATATCTACAAAGTGATTCCAAAAGTGATTGAGCAAGAAGGATGTGCTAGTGGTTTCTAGTTTAGCATAGTCAGTACTTTATAAAACTAACAGATGTGTGATTATTCACTTATAGACATTTAAAGCTTGACATCCTATTTACATATGAAGTACGTACCAAGGACTTGAGAATATTACAAAAATTGAATACTTTTTTTCTTTCTTTCTTAGTTTTTCTGAAAGCTTTGAATTGGACAGCTAAAACTAAAGACTAAGCTAGCACTGACTAAGGGTATTACTTGGCTGCTATTGGTGTGAGGTCTTTCATGTCTTTAGCAAACTATATTTCATTAAACATGTCAAATTGTGTATATGCAAAAACTAAATTCACAGTGAATTCGATATTTAGTCATTTTTTAATAAATAATTTAATCAAGAGGATGAGTCCTTACGTAACAACAATCTCTAGTTCAAAAGAGTAAACAAATACATGTTGAAAAATTATTTCCCTTTCAAAACGACCAACAGCAACCTTATTATTATTTCATACACACCTTCATCTTAGATAATATATATATGCAGCTGTGAAATATTTCGACAAACTTCAGATTGACACCGGGAAGGGGAGAAATTGGTAGGGGCAGGAAATTAAGCCTCCAATACGAGTCCCAGAGACTCTGCTCTGTTCTCTTTAGAACAATATGAAAGGATATTTATACTAAATGCAGCGTGGCGTTTCTCCACACAGGTTGGCCCCTGAATCGCGGTCAGACTACCCGTTTTGTGACCCGACTACCCCGCACAGACAGGACATTCACCTATCCACCAGCTAGGGACGCGCCCCGCAGCTTTGTAGTCAGAGCCCCTGAAAACCGATTCATGTGCCGATAGAAATTAAACAGTTCTACACTTCCAATCGTTTCATACTGTTAAAATATAAGAATTAAAATGAAAAGACCCAAGAATGATATAACATTATCAAGACGTTTTTAATCAGTTTAAGAAGGAAAGTGTTTTGAGTGGGCAATACATTGAGATATTTTATGAAAGGATATGTAATTAATGGATATGAGACCACAACACATACCTGAAATAGGAAAAACTCACAGTAGTTTGAAATTTTGGCAAACTCAAGGACGTGAGAAAATAATTAAATCGAAATTTTCAAGACCGACAGTTTTCCACTCGATTGTTACAAATATGATCGATTTTTAACATCATCAAGCATATGGATTTACAAAATTCTAAGAAAGAGGTGATAATTGAAAACTCTACATTTAAACAAAGTGTTAAGTAAATGGTTAAAATCAAGAAGTTTGCCAAATATGCACATGGCCAACAACGTGATGATATTGATATTTTAACAAACCATGTTCCTTTCAATAACCGCCGTGAGCGGCCCCGGCTTATGAGTAGGCCCGCAGCATCCTCTGAGCTTGGAGTATGGGTCTTCCTAACAGAGGCCCGACACCTGGATCGGTTTTCAGGGGCTCGGGCTACAGAGCTGCCGGGCGCGTCCCCAGTTGATGGATAGGGGAATGCCCTGTCTATGCGGGGTAGTCTGGTCATAATACGGAAAGCCTGACCGTGAACCATTGTAGCCAAACTATAGGGAGAAACGCCACGCTATATGCAGTATAAAGACCCCTTCTAAATTTCTCTAAAGAGAGCAGACGCACTGGGTGTCGTATGGAAGGCTAAATTTCCTGCCCCTACCCATTTCTCCTCTTTTCCAGTGGCAATCAAAAGTCGTTACCACGGTTGTCCCTTCCACCTTGATTTCTTTCTTCTTTTACTTACAATTTTTTGAATTGATTAACTTGTTCTCGTCCTGATATAGCTGAAATATTGCTCATTGGGCGTTAAACTCTAACTAATCAATCAATCAATCCTTTCAATAAATTTACAGGACCAAACAATATCAAGATCAAGAACGTCAGTTGTTACATGACCAAACAATATCAAAAACCAAAAACGTCAGTTGTTATACGTTTATATCTTGTCGGACCTCCTAACTGAACGCTAGAAATAAAGATAAGAATAAAAGATTGTATTTTTTTCATAATATTGTGCTGTGGTTGTCCATTTGCGGACGGATCCAAGGTTATACACCAGAATTTGACAACTGCTCAGATAGACAAACCTAGTTCATTTATGAGTGTTTTTTGATACTGCAGTTCTTTGTTACAAGAAATTTGAAAAAAGAGGTTTTCTTTTTGTTTCTTTAACTATTATGCAAGTCAGCAATGAAGTTATATTGAGTAAATGCACATGAGACAAAGTCTCCAAAAAAAAACGTGTCAAATCGCTTTTGTTGATGCTCTCTATCTTGAAGTCACCTTGAGCCCTTCAACAATAAGCGTTGCTCATACCTCAGGCTTAAGATGGCATCTTTGTATTTGTAATGATACTATCAGTTTTCAAGGCTGAAACCATATGATTTATTGAGAAAAGAAGTATTATACAATAATACTAGAATTGTTTTAGTAAAAATACGATTAAAACCCAATACAGGTAGACTACAAACTCCATGACCACAATCTTAAAAGGATGGAAAAAAACAATACGAAATTTTGAAAGATTGTAAAAGGATGGAATAAAACTATACGTAATTTTGGAAGATGGGTCAAGGGGTGCTCTCCGCTAATCTGCCGGCGAGCTAAAGGAGCCTAGTCTTCTTGTAAATTGCTGTCGCACTACGGAAGAAAAATCAACCTCAAAACTTCCCGCAGGATTTGGTCAAGAATCATCATATACTAGTATTTCAGTAGCCATCGACAGTATGTATGTAAAATTTTCAGGTCACTAGATGTCAAAGCTAATTTAACGGATGCAAGCAGAGTATTTTGTCATATCCCCTATAACGTAAAGCATGTAATTTACTTTCCAGTTTTTCTGGATTTTTAATCAGTTTCTGGTGTTTTTTAACAACATTACCGTAAAAACGAGGATAAGAAATAATATTAGTAATAAGCTGTTTGCGAGTACGCAATATTTAGATATTAAATATTCATACCTGTTATAAAACTACTTACTTATGAAATCTGTAACCCTTTTGCAAAAGTTTTACTGTGATAGTAAGGTTACGTTCGTTAAAATCTGGTTAAGAATGTCAATTATTTGCAAAATATTAGCCACAATTCTTAAAGTGGGATGTGCGTTGGGACAACCTTTTTGGCTTATGAGATGTATTATCCAATTCATCTTACAGTCCGCAATAACAATATATATATGGTTTATGAGATGTATTATCCAATTCATCTTACCGTCCGCAATAACAATATATATATATGGTTTAGGGTTAGGGATCTCAACTGTTTTAAAAATATATCAATCAGGGGGATGGGGACACCCCTTTCAATCGTTTTAAATGTATTAACCAACTCATCTTATCATAAACAAAATGATTATTTACAGTTTAATGGTGGGGATTTCCACCGTTTTCATGATAAAATAATTCATAAAACCAATGGGTGGGGACAGCCAATAAATGAGGAGTATCAATCCATTTAGCTTCTAGTATGCAACATCCAATTCGTCTAATCATGAGTAATAATTTAAAATTTGGTTTTGAGGTGTTGATCTCAACAATTTTCAAGATAATTGAAAAATTGTGGGGCGGGGACAACATATAAGTGAGGGGTAATAATCCGAGAAGCTTCCAGTTTGCAACATCCATTTCATCTTATCATGAGTAATCGGATACTGAATGGTTAAGGGTGAAGATTGCAAACCATTTTCAAGATAATTGATAATTCTTAAAATGATTGGGGCGGGACAGCTCATAAGTAATAAGTATCAATCCATAGAGGCTTCCAGTATGCAACATCCAATTCACCTTATCATGAGTAATAATAATATTTGGTTTAGGGGTGGGGATCTTAACCATTATCAAGATAACTGATATTTTATTAAAATTGTGAGAACTGGGGAAAATCAATTAATGAGGAGGTATCAATCCTAAAGACTTCCAGTCTGCAACATCATATTCATCTAATCATGAGTAATAAAATAATATATTGTTATTGGGTTGGGATCTCAACTTTTTTTCAAGAAAACCAATAATTGTTAAAATTTAGTTGTTGGGAACCATGGCGGTAGGGTCTTAGTGACTTAATTCTGTAACGCGGCACTCCGCCACCACCCAATGTATATACATGAAGATGAAGAACAACAATAAAAGCGTTGTTCCTTTGCTTGTTTTTTACCATGTATTTGTACAGACTTTGTCTCATGTGCATTTACTCCATATCCTTTTATTCACCACATACATTCATGCCTTAAGACAAAAATAATTCTGTCTGGGACAAGACCACTCTTTAAAAAATCAATTATTTGACATTGACATTCAAGGCCACAGTGACCTAATTATATACGCGACACTCCGCAATGACACAATGAATATACATTGCAAATATAAACACACTAGGTAGGAATTAAGACAAAAAAGTTCTTCCCGGGACAAGCTTGTATTAGAAGTAGTACCAGATGATGTCTCTCTTCCATGAACGGGAGACGAGACATAATTATCATACTCAAAATTACGATAAAATTGAGTATCAAAGAAACTTTTAGGTAAATAACATGAACAGAACTGCAAAATGATTTTTTTTTGTTTAAATTATATTATAAATTGTTAAGTTTAACGTCTAGTCAGTAATATTTCAGCTATATCAGGGACAGAACAAGTTAATTCAAAAACATATAATTAAGTAAATGAAAGAACAAAGGTAGAAGGGATAACCGGGCTAAGGAGTTTTGATTGCCACTGAAAAAGGGAGAAATGGCTAGAGGGGGTTAAGTAAGCCTTCTGTGCGAGTCCCAGTGACTCTGCTCTTTTCAGACTAATATAAAAGGGATCTCTATACTGCAGGGAGCGTGGCGTTTCTACACACAATTTGGCTACTATACTTTGCAGTCAAGGTTTCCGTATTATCAGATTTCTACCCTGCATAGACAGGGAATTGCCCCATTTAATCCTCCGAATTTCGTAATTGATTTTTGTGTTTAACCTTTACTAAAAAATACATATATATCCTCTATTCAAGCCTATCTTAATCATCATAAAAGAAAACTTTTTCCCCTGTCAAAATAGTCACCAAAGCCAACATATTATCAGTAGGTAATAAAAATAAATCAAATTTTCTATAGATTTTCATTGGATAAATTATTATGGAGCTCTAACAAATAGCTATCGATCATCTGGTATACATTGTCCCCTTAAATAATGAAAGGATATTGTGTAAATGCCAGCGAGACGAAGTCTACACATACAAAATATACTTAGTAAAACTGAAAGATGGAACAACGCTTTAATTGTTGTTCCTCATCCTATATACCCATTTAAATATCTTTTATCTGATTTATTCAAATCATGTCACATGACATTTGAGATTTCGCTGGGTCAACCGGTTAGCGTTAGGTCGCATAGGAAGGTCAACCTGTGAACAAGAAAATGCGATATAATATAACAGTTACCACCCTAGATGGTGTGTGACCCAGCGGTTTCTCTCCCCTCGAAATTTAAGTCACCCTCGGGCAAGCTCTCGGGTGACCCTAATATCTCGGGGAGAGAAACCGGTGGGTCACACACAATCTAGGGTGGTGATTGTATAGCGTTCACCATGAGGTCTTCATATAAGATACGGTCTCATGTTCATTTACTCCATATCCTGTAATAAAATATGTATACGAAAGGGTTGCTAAGTTCATTATCATATCCACACTTGAAGTCAATGTCCAGTATTCTTTCAGTGGTTTTGTTGACTACGATTGTAACGGAAATTCTTTTATCACCTGCATGCTTGGCTTCAATGTCAGCAATAACATTTTGCATTTTTGTTTTTAAAAAAACATTAACAAATGCAACATGTGAACGTATCATCATACATAATTATCCGTTCATATGCCTGTTTGGGATAGAATCAACCTATAGATAAGTGTTTCAGGATACCCCTTATATTTTTATGGTTTTAAGAGTGGTCACTCCTCAAGTTTATTATGTCAAGGATTTAAAATTATTATTTTTATTTATTAGAATTTGAATTAAAAATCATTTTAAGCAAAAAAAAAAACCAAATAAATAAAAAATTGATAGGTCAGTGTGTACATTTTTGAGATTTAAATGCCTGACATTTTGGCGGCGAGAAACAAAACTTCTCTGAAATTTGATGAAGGAATATCAAGAATTTCATCAAATTTTGTCAGAAGTCTATTGAAGAGGTATACTATCTTATTTTGAAAAGAAAAGTGGGGGTCAGTGATCAAATTTTTCTAATGGATAATAATGGATAAAATGGAGAATTCCGAAAGTCAGAGACAGTTTCAAAAACCTGAGGAGCGACCATCCTCAAGTTGTAATCTACATTTAAATGATCTAGAGTACAATGACCAAAGAGGTATGACTACTTTCCCGTGAAATTATTTCATTCAGCATACCGATTTAACGAATGCATCAAATCTCCAAAACTGTTTTAAAAGATCAACAATTAAATACACTATTAAAACAAATAAATTCAGATGCATTTTCATACTTTTAGATAAAATATTCAGTCACGGAAATTGCATGCTATTTTGATAAATTTTCACAATTTTTATACGTTTTTCTAAAAATTTGTTGCATAGCACATTCAGAACGAAAACAAATGTTTATACACTCGCAACAAAAAAATGGTTTTGGTTCTCGTTTGACCAAAAAGACTTTTGCAGCCATTTTTTACTGTTAATGCGTAAAAAAAAAAAAACAAGTGTAGCATTTATTATTTTTTATTTATAGGAAGAACACTAACCAGAGAATACCTAACTAGATATTCGACAAAATTAGAGCACATTTTGAAAATGGTCTAAGGCATAAACAAATTTCACGCCTTAATGGTCATGCTTCTCAACTTTGATTTAGTTTCTGAACTTGACTATTTCGAAATGTTTTTCTTCAGTGCAAATCAAATATTAAAGAAATAGTAAGATGTTAACCGAAATATGTGTACAGATGATAGAGATCGAATAACTAAATAGGGTCTGTAAGTCTCGTCATGTGACAGCAAGAAATCACGATAAAATTGCAATTTGAAAACGTTTCCCGCCAAAATATGACGTTGCAGGATAATGACGTTCAAATATTGTGCTTTGAACGTCATATGTTTTTGTTTAAAATGCAACTTCCGGGTACAAGTTTTGGTCCCGGAAGTTCCAAAATTAGACGAGACTTACAGACCCTATTATAAAAAAAAAGAAAAAGAAAAAAAAAACAGCTATACGGTATAAGTACCATTGAAGTATTGACGATGAAGAGTTGGCTGCACAAAGAGTGTAAAATTTAAATTATTGGTTTAGTATGCTATATGGGATATCATGTTTCCTATGTATGTAATACGTTCACACTTTAGTTCAGGGTATGTTTTCCCCTGTGTTATTCTATTTAAATATCTGTTGCATTGTGAATAACTTTTCTTGTCTATATATATATTGCACAAATCAAAACATTATCATGTAGAAAAATACCTTTTTCTATTTTTTTCAGTTTCCTGGTTTGGTCTAAAAAGGGGAGATCTGCGTTTTCCTGTGTAGTTTTCTGGCAGATTGTAGCATTGAATGGTAGATTACAGCGATCGACGATGGTTTCTGCTATCCCCTTTTACTACATTCAAAGACAACCATTTGCACCCCTATCAAACAATTAAGATATGGGCTTGATTCCACTTAAATTTGAGGTAATGCATATTGCTGAAATCATAATATGTTTTATCAAAAATGTATTTAAAAAGTTTTGTTGCTAGGTTGAATACCCCAAAAATGTCAATGGCACCATTTAAAACACCAAGAAACAAACAAAAAAATCTGCGTCATTTCCGAGATTTCCACCAGAAGGGAACAAAGTTTAACACTTGACATAATAGCAAATCATCAAAGATATTACCTTAAAATACATAGCCAATCAGAAAAAACTTCCGTCACAATTGTCTGTGGTTCCTTTTAAAATTGTGTACTGGAAGTCAGTGCGTCATTCAAAATGGCAGCCACGAGTAACATAGTTTAATATAAAACATTTCTAGGATCTGCTCTGAAACTGCTTGAAAAATTACAACCATGGGATGTTGTCTCCTTGAAATTTACCCCATTTCCTTTCTTTTTCAAACTAAATCACAATAATCCTTTTGTGGTCCGTTTCAAAGTTAACGATTTTTATGAAAGTACTTCATTCAAAATGGCAATCAGCGGCAAAGAATGGTTATATATATAATAAACATATCTAATCCCGGGGAAATGCATTCAAATATCTGCTCTTACACATTGGGCAGGATAACATATAGGTCTATTGTCAAACCATTGATATTGTGGTTATTTTGAGTGATTGATTGATTGATTGATTAGTTAGAGTTTAACGTCCAATGAGCAATATTTCAGCTATATCAGGACGAGAACAAGTTAATCAATTCAAAACAAATTGTAAGTAAAAGAAGAAAGAAATAAAGGTGGAAGGGACAACCGGGGCAACGACTTATGATTGCCACTGGAAAAGGGGAGAAATGGGTAGGGGCAGGAAATTTAGCCTTCTATACGACACCCAGTGCGTCTGCTCTCTTTAGAGAAATATAGAAGGGGTCTTTATACTGCATGGAGCGTGGCGTTTCTCCACACAGTTTGGCTACAATGGTTCGCGGTCAGGCTTTCCGTATTATGACCTGACTACCCCGCAAAGACAGGGCATTCCCCTATCCACCACCTGGGGACGCGCCCGGCAGCTCTGTAGCCAAAGCCCCTGAAAACCTATTCAGGTGCCGGGTTATTTTGAGTGTGTTTCAGTCTTGGACCAGGTGACCTATACAGGCTTTTGGGGGCTTCTTGTTATGTCACCATAAGATTGTAAAAGGTATATTGAGGACTCGAGAAAGGGAATGACACGTTTATCATTTTTTTTACATCTAGCATCAATTGTAGAAATTATTCGTAACGGTTTTCTCAGCAGCTACTAATCACAGCCATTCCATTTAAAATTTTGTAGTCGAGTTTAAAATGATTTGGCAAACCACAAGTAGCCATTTCAGATTTTCCGGACATTTTCTTCCTGTTTACAGACTTACTTCATTTTCGACATCTTTAGTCAATTGTAAAAGGTATTTGTTAGTTATCTCAGTAATTACCACTTGAATTTTTTTAACTAAATACCGAACTTACTGTGATCATGATTTCTGCAGATGGCCATTACGACAAGTTATGTTTTAAAGATGCAGATAAATCTAAACATTTGGAAAACCACGAAGGAGGTTCACTCCTGATGTTGTATATATCAAGGATTTCTTGATTATTCTACCGGTGCACCTATCTCACCCATGATTTTTTATTGCGTCCTTGTTCATGTTTATCCCCGCACTTTCGAAGAAAGCTCGGGGATAATATAATACCCTCCGTCTGTCACACTTTCCTTGTGACTCCAACTCCTCCTACATGTTTGGATTTGGGGATTTAATATTGTTGTAGAAATGTTTTTACACATGTGGCATGTGACACAAACTGCTCCTACATTTATGGATTTAGGGATTTGATTTTATTATAGAGTTGTTGCATATAGTCTGTAGATGCGCAATAAGCTTTCGGATTTTTGATATTGGCCTTGGTGCAAACAAGAGGCCCCATGATGTCAATTTTAACAAAGACCCAAAGATGTGGATTAGACACATGTGGCATGTGACGCAAACTCCTCCTACATTTTGGATTTAGGGATCAAATTTTTATGCAGAATTGATGAATATAGTCTATAGATTTGCATTAAGCTTTTGGAATTTTGGTTCCCGTTCCAACTTTTGTAAATTTCCTGAAAATGTCAAAGACACATATTTTCTTTTAAATTTACAGGATTCTGAAAGGCGGTTCCAATTTTGATAAATTTCCTGAAAGTCACAAAGACCACTTATTTTTTTGGAATTCTACCTAGCAACCATACTTTAAATGTTTGTGTAGTTTAGGACGAACATTTTATAAATTGGATTTCAAAAATATTTGATTCCAATTTTGGTATATTTCCTGAAAGTCTCAAAGACCACTTATTTTTTGGAATTCTACCTAGCAACCATACTTCAAATGTTTGTGTAGTTTAGGACGAACATTTTCATAAATTGAATTTCAAAAAAAAAAATTGATTCCAATTTTGGTAAACTTCCTGAAAGTCTCAAAGACCACTTATTTTTTGGAATTCAACCTAGCAACCATACTTAAAATGTTTGAGTAGTTTAGGATGAACATTTTTATAAATTGGATTTCAAAAATTTTTGACTCCAATATCGGTAAATTTCCTGAAAGTGTCAAAGACCACTTATTTTTTGGAATTCTACCTAGCAACCATACTTCAAATGTTTGTATAGTTTAGGATTAATCTATAATATGGTTAAAATCTGAAAGTTTTGGAATCGACTCATTTATTTTAAAGAGCGTCAGTCAAAAGAACGAACAATCCATGGACAAAGGCAACATCGGAAATATAAAGAGACAAGGACACCACTTGAGTACGGGACAAAAAAGAAAAATGATTGATTGATTGAATATTGTTTAACGTCTACTCAGCAATATTTCAG
>MJUU01065084.1:18025-29679 GCA_002080025.1 Modiolus philippinarum | reverse complement strand
GGAATTTTAAGGCAAAACGAATAAACATAATATTATTTTCGTGTGTTTACAGGTTGTTAGATACATCTTTTTCGAATATGAAGAAACAGTTTGATTAAATTACGAATGCTGTATTTTGTTTCAATTTAAATCGTTTACATGTATTTGCGAATGAGAACTGGGTATCTAAACTGCATAATACAAAGTCTGCGTTTGGGACTCAATCTTTGAAAATGACCAAAACAATATTTTTTTGCAAATTTTATTCATCATATTCTTTAAAAGGAGTTTTCTATTTTGCACAACATAATTTTAATGAATTTTGACATATTTAAGTCTTGAAAAGTTAGGTTTTTAGTGTGCGGTTTAACATCTGTCTATAAAAATGACCAAAACAACTGAAATATTTTAAAAATTTTATTCATCATATCCTTTCGAAGGAGTTTTGTCTTTTGCGAAACACAATTTTAATGAATTTTAACATATTTAGGGCTTGAAAAGTTAGATTTTTAGTCTGCAGTTTAATCTCTGTCTATAAACATGACCAAAACTATTTAAATTTTTTGAAAATTTTATTCATCATATCCTTTCGAAGGAGTTTTATCTTTTGCGAAACACAATATTAACAAATTTCAGCATATTGAAGTTTGAAAAGTTAGATTTTAGTGTGCAATTTAAACTCTGTCTTTAAAAATAACCAAAACAATTTAAATGTTTTGAAAATTTTATTCATCATATCCTTTCGAAGGATTTTTATCTTTTGCGAAACATAATTTTAATGAATTTTAACATATTTAAGGCTTGAAAAGTTAGATTTTAAGAGTGTGGTTTAAACTCTGAATATAAAAATGACCAAAACAATTTAAATATTTTGAAAATTTTATTCATCATATCCTTTCGAAGGAGTTTTATCTTTTGCGAAACACACCTTTAATGAATTTTAACATATTTAAGGCTTGAAAATTTACATTTTTAAAGTGTGCTTTAAACTCTGTCTATAAAAATAACCAAAACAATTTAAATGTTTTGAAAATTTTTTTCATCATATCCTTTTGAAGGAGTTTTATCTTTTGCAAAACACAATTTTAATGAATTTTAACATATTTAAGGCATGAAAAGTTAGATTTTTAGAGTGCACTTTAAACTCTGTCTATAAAAATGACCAAAACAATTTGAATATTTTGAAAATTTTATTCATCATATCCTTTCGAAGGAGTTTTATCTTTTGCAAAACACAATTTTAATGAATTTTAACATATTTAAGGTTTGAAAAGTTAGCTCGGTTTAAACTCTGCAAATGAAAATGACCAAAACAATTTAAATATTTTGAAAATTCTATTCATCATCCTTTTGAAGGAGTTTTACATATCCTTTTGAAGGAGTTTTACATTTTGCGAAGCACAATTTTAATGAATTTAAGCATTCTTTTAGGTTTAAAGATCAGATTTTTGGTGTGCGGTTTAAACTCAATCTTTAAAAATGACCAAAACAGTTCAGTTTTTTGAAAATTTTACTTCATGCAATCCTTTCGCATGAGTTTTTTAATTTGCGAATCACAATTTTAATAAATTTTAGCATACTTAAGGGTTGAAAAGTTAGATGCATAGTCTGCGGTTTAAACTCTGTCTATAAAAATGACCAAAACAATATAAATATTTTGAAAATTGTATTCATCATATATTTTCAAAGGACTTTTATCTTTTGTGAAACACACCTTTAATGAATTCTAACATATTTATAAGGCTTGAAAAGTTAGATTTTTAGAGTGCGGTTTAAACTCTGTCTATAAAAATAACCAAAACAATATAAATGTTTTGAAAATTGTATTCATCATATCCTTTCGAAGGAGTTTTATCTTTTGCGAAACACACCTTTAATGAATTTTAACATATTTAAGGCTTGAAAAGTTAGATTTTTAGAGTGCGGTTTAAACTCTGCAAATGAAAATGACCAAAACAATTTAAATATTTTGAAAATTCTATTCATCATATCCTTTTGAAGGAGTTTTACATTTTGCAAAGCACAATTTTAATGAATTTAAGCATTCTTTTAGGTTTAAAGATCAGATTTTTGGTGTGCTGTTTAAACTCAATCTTAAAAAATGACCAAAACAGTTCAGTTTTTTTGAAAATTTTACTTCATGCAATCCTTTCGCAGGAGTTTTTTAATTTGCGAATCACAATTTTAATAATTTTTAGCATACTTAAGGGTTGAAAAGTTAGATGCATAGTCTGCGGTTTAAACTCTGTCTATAAAAATGACCAAAACAATTTAAATGTTTTGAAAATTTTATTCATCATATCCTTTCGAAGGAGTTTTATCTTTTGCGAAACACATCTTAAATGAATTTTAACATAAGTTAGATTTTTAGAGTGCGGTTTAAAAGCTGTCTATAGAAATGACCAAAACAATTTAAATTTTTTTGAAATTTTATTCAACATATTCCTTTCGAAGATTTTTTTATTTCATGAATCCAGGGGCTATACATTACAATGTAATGTATAGTCCTTGATGAATCACAATTTAAATAAATCTTAGCGTATTTAGTGTTTGAAAAGAAGGATTTCCCAGTCTTTCGTGTATGAATGCGTCAAAGCATTTGTTTTGTTTTTTGTTTTGTTTTTTGTTTTGTCATTCAATTTTTGTTTCGCTCTTATTTACATTCCTGTTATTGTTTAACAATTAACGTTTAACCATGCAGTTGTATAAATTATTTTAATATTTTTTTTTAATTTGTCTTTTTTCGACGATTGGTCAAATCAGATGTGCTTCCAAATTTTAATGCATTCGTTCCTACGTACAAGCAGAAACATCAAGTAAATATAATATTAACCTTAACGTACGGATTAAATATACCTAGGGTGTTATAATATTTTTTTATATATATGTCAATTCTAAATTCATTTTTGTGAGGAAACGAAATTATCATTTCGCAAAATGTATTAACTTGAAAGATGACGTAAGGCTACCAATCAGTCATTTACGGATAGGACCGATCAATCATCCGTCAGTCACGTAATTTACGTATTGTATCCGTCAAATACGTGAATTACTTTTCCTATCCGTCAGACTTTGACGGATTATTGACTGATCGATGACTGATCGTTGACGGCTGACGGATCGCTTAATGATCGCTCTGAAGCAAGGACTGTAGTATTGTAGACAAAGAAATAGTGCAGTATCCACCATTGTTTTAAGAAATCTTGCATTAACACTTGCATTTGATTAATGGAAATTCAATGTAATTATTGGTATAAAATGCAATAATTTGCAGTTTTATTGCAGTGAAAATGTGTGCACCAATAGCTTTTTTCACATCAATGACAACGTCTAATATTTTACACTACAATATACATTCACTTCTTAATTAAATTTTGCTACTATTGTTTGATGTGCTAGAAAATACATGTTTATATGAGTGTTGATATATATGATTAACTTATGCAAATAACAAAATACCGAAGTTGCTGTAAATTTAGTTTCTGCATATGGTCATTTCGACAGCTTATGTGTCTTCAGTGCTTATCAACTCAGTATATTTTGAAAACCATATAACAATAAAAATGTAAAATCTGATGGCGCATAAATAACCAAAATCATCTAAATGGAAAGCCAAAATCAGCTAATGACAGAGCTACGCAAAAGGGAGATACTTCTGAGTTTTCAGCATTTTTTTATTTATATATTTCAAGTTTTTAAGTTTAATCGGTTTTAAAACCAGCACAAATATACGGACTCCTAGGTTTGTGAATACCCACTGGGGCTGACGGTCTACCATAAGAGGCATTGGCCAAGTGGAAGTAAATAAAATACCAAAAGTACTATAAAATACAGTTTCTGCATATGGCTATTTTGACAAGTTATGATTCTTCGATGCATATCAAATCAAATATTTGGAAGGCCTTAAACCAAAACTTTGTGAAATCGGAAAGAACACAAACACCAATAACGTTCTAAATGAACATCAAAATCGACTATAGACAAATGACATACATGATTACTTTTTTTAAACGAAACACTTACCAAAACATGATTAATCTTTTAAACAAACATAGAATATACACTTTAATTTTGTTTGAACTATTACGCATTTCATGTCTTGTAAGATCTATCGTGTTTTAGGAGAATGATTACTTGTGTTTTAGCATTTCTTTTAGATTTTTAAACTTATCTAGATTTATCCATTCTTAAGCATTATGATTTTTAATGAACTTCCTGTTTTTTTTTATATACACCTTAATTAGCATTTTGACAACATTTCTTTCAATCATATATATTTTGTCATATTCAGATATTATTTAACGTTGCAAATTATAAACGTATAAAAATAAATGACAAGGATTTCATTATCCCGACAAATGTTTAACTACTTCAACCTATATTTTTTTTTTCTTTTTGTTTTGATTTTAACTAAAACATTACTATGATCTTGAATCCTTTTTACTTGCGAATCGAGTAAAAAGCGTCCTTAATACATTCCAATATTCTTTCTCTGATAATTTCTGTTACGATTGACACGTTATTTTACACCACAGTGTTTAAACGAAGTTTTGACTTTCTTTGATATAATTTCCCAATGTTTTGTTCAAAGCAGCTCCTTTGACATTTGACAGAACAACAGAATATAATGCAAGTTAGTATCAAGACAGATTTCTACACGTACAATTTGACTGCATTTTAGTGGAATATACTATTCCCGGAAATAAGTACCTTCCCCTATGTGTCGCATCGAGATCAACAAACACTCTTGTTTCAACATTTTTTTTCGAAGACCAATGTCACTTGGAAAGCAAAAAAGAGATTTTAATTTCTAAGTTGAACCTTTAACAATAGCGAATTTAATCTATAGGCTCTTGAAATATTTAACAACTTATCTTTACAAGGTCAAGTAATATTTCTTTCTTATAATGCTTAAATTTGCAAACATTAATGACTTTAATTTGTCACGGAAAGTTGTATCACACCCGTTTGCCAATTTGAATATCTTAATCATTCTTCTCCATATCACATTTTTTTTTAATTTATGTATATATGATGTTTAACCAAATTTGTAGAAATATTATTGTCTAAGATTGTACACATTTAAGTGTTCTTTCAATATTTTTCCACATTTTACAAACACAAGATCAAATACATTACATTCACCCGGAGTTTTATTATAGGCCTATGCCAATATGGCTGTGATAAATTATACTACTCCATATCGAAGTAACTATTTTTTTAGCTTCAGAATTGCATTTTATCACACGACCCTTTTTAATTGATATATATATGATGCTTTACAAATTCATGAAATTATTGTTATTTAAGGTTGTAAAATGTGTTTTGCTCTTTCAATATTTGTTTTAGATTCAACAAACATCAGATTTAACACATTAGCATTACACAATTACCAGTCTCCACAACAGGAAGATGGTATAACCACTGAAGGTGAATAAGAGTGTTAATTTTTGAAAAAAAAAATATCAAATTTTTATGATAAAATGAACAGGTTGGTAAATGACATACCACCTCAACCTTTTTCATAGAAATTAAGTCAGATTAAGCATAAAGTCTGAAAATATATACAACATATCAAGCATAATATGAAATAGGAAAAAGAAGGGAAACGGGGAATGTGTCAAAGAGACAACGACCCATAGGGGAGTAATAACATAATGAAACCATATTCCTGCAGTTTTGAATATTTTACTATATCACCAAATTATGTAAAGACTATTTTCATAGTATCATTATAGTAATCCAGTGTACAACTTTCAAAGGAAGGTAGTATTGTATTAAATCATCTTATTTTGTTGTTTGTTTTTCATTTCATTACCTGTTCTGTTTTTATCTTTTATTTTCTTAATTTCATGAAGAACGAGAAACATATGTGCACCTGCTAAATATAAGATGACTTTGGCAGGCAAAACGCAAAACGCACATATCAAAGAGCACTGATATTTCGTAGAAATACAAGGTTCATGCTCGAAATACGATTCATTGAGCTTAAATAGCCTTTATCTCCATCGAGATTGAAATTAAAGATAAGATTATTAACTGCCAAACCTGAAGCATTAAAGGTCAATATCAATCTCGTAAGTTAGGATTTTTGGCGATACAATTTGTATCTCTACACAGAGGCCTAATAGACAAGCTACTAGTAGCCTGATTGAGGTAAGGGGAATTTGGGAGAGAATCATAGTGCAACATCTGAACACTAGGATTTTTTTTTAATTTTGTGACACTAATGTGCCATGCATCTCATTTTTACAAATAGATAAATAGATAATGTCAAATAAAAAAATAGGACTTCAATCTTTACTGGTAGTTAAATTTAGCAATTCAAATGAAGATCTTATGAGATCCTAACATATGTGCAGTCACATGAACAAATATATGTACCTAGAAAATGACTATAATTCGATTCACATTTATTTAATTAATTTGATTGCTTTTCCAGGATACATCTTCCTATTTATTTCCTCTATTATTGGAGCAATTGCTAGTGCAGTTATCACCTACGTGTTGTCTACAAGGACTCAGTTGGCTGTTGATATTATCAGAAATGTATGTATAGCTAATTAGCCTTACACAATTATATATATATATCCCAATTTGAAACGGCACTTTTCACTATTTTGTATTATACCGTCCTCAATACTAAAACTTCTTATACTTTAACCATAAGTATAAAAGAAATAGCACTTTTATATTATACCGGTCTCAGCATTACTAAATTTTCATATAATTTAACCATAAAAATTAAAGACAGGACACTTTGTCTCCACATTATATTATACCGGTGTCCGCAATTCTAAAACTTCATATAATCTAACCATAAATATAAAAGAAAGGACACTTTTTTTCTTTTTTTTTTATATTATACCCTTGTCTACAATACTAAAACTTCATTCAATTTAACCATGGATATAAAAGAAAGGACATTTTTGTCTCTGTTTTTTATTAACCATAATATAAAAGATAGGGCATTTTTTTTCTCTATAATTTTTATTATACCGGTGTCCGCAATACTAAAACTTCATATAATTTAACCATAAATATAAAAAATAGCACTTTTCTCTAATTTATATAAAACCTCTGTCAGCAATACTAAATCTTCATATAATTAAACCATGAATATAAAAGACGGGACATGTAAACGCAGTTACACGAGACACGCAATAAACGTTACACGATACACGCAATAAACGTTACACGATACACGATGAGCGCACTCGATTTACACGATGAACGCAAACGGTCTACACGATAAGCGCACACGATTCACACGATGAGCGCTATTTTGGGAATGATGAACGTTTCCATCGCTGTATAATCAGTGTTTGGTGGGCTAGATAGTTAAGCTTTCTGTATGTACTATTTACATGAGATTATTTATAAATGCAATATAATGCAAGGAATAACCTTTTAGGAATGTAATTATTCTACAATTTGCATTCAGAATTTGTCATTTGGTTGTAATCATGAACAGAAATTGTTCATAATTAATTTGTTTTGGAAAATACGTCTCATATCTTTAACTATATTACTGCTTTTTTGTCCCCTATTTGAAGAGACTTTGTCTCATATGTATTTATTCTATATCCTTACATTGCTGTTCACCAGTTAATTGTTTATTTATTGAAACGGGTGTTGAAAGCATCAAGGTCACAATCTACGTGAAAAATAAAACCACTTATTCGTTTTAATGCCCCGAACTCTAAAATAATATTTCTTCACTTATATTTCAATTAACTTGCAAATAAGAATGTTTTCTGACTTTTTGGTAACGTTATGACTGCTGAGATATAGGATAAAGGATTCGTTGTGGAAAACAAATGAAGGTCAGATATTCCTTTATAGAATTTAATTACAATAAAATTCATCAACAAAGTATCATTTCATATTTTTTTCATATCTCCTTTCAAAAGAAGTTTATATCCCGCGTTATACAAATGTCATAAGTTTTAGCATCAGCATGGTATTAAAAGTACGTTTTTTAGTCTCTGGTTTAAACTCATTGTTTGAACATAACCAAAGCTTTTTATAAATTTAAGGCGCAAATAAACCACAAACTAAACATTGTAATATTTAAAACTCAATCAAAAGAATACCATGAAGTAAAATTTTCGAAAAAATGAATTGTTGTGGTAATTTTTAAACATTAATATTGTAAAAACAAACTTGAGATCTTGCTTTTCAGCCCTTTATTGCTAAAAGTCATGCAATTTGCATTTAACTACATATGAAACTTCTTCCAAAGTATATATGAAATAAACTTTTCAAGAGACATTTTTTTGTCATTTTAAAGATTGAGTGTAGATCGAAGATTAAAAGCATAATTTAAATTCAAATTCAGGAAAATGCAGTTATGGTGTGTTTGTCCATGTGAGAATTTTTCATACGTTTTCTACTTCATTTATTTTTTTTTCAATTAGGCTGTTCAATATTTTCATTGTTTTTACTAAATTATCATAATCTGTATACACGACTATTTTTGCCCTTTCCACCTACAACCTTTGCCTACATCTATTTCGCGCCCCGTGCTGTCTATCGATGTTGTTTTTGTCTTTATCTTTGTCCTTCGTCGGGCTACTTAATGACAAATATTTGTAGGCATACATTGCTCGATTTTACTTTTTTGTCCCATTGACCGCTCCCGACATGTGCTGCTTCAATGATATATTTTAGCTGCGATCGATGTTGCTCAACATTTTTATTCTCCTCTTGTAACTCTGGAGCTTTCAGCTGGATAATCCTGAGCATCACCCAAGTTGACACTCCATGGCGGGTGTGGAGCAAGGGAGTGACCATGATATAATTCTTTTGTCAAGAATACCGCCTAAGTGCACGCCTTCATCACGCTTGAGGGGGTGAATATTGTTCACCTCTAGTTGAAGACCTTCAGGCGACATCAAGATGTAGACAGGGAAAAAACCCTGTCTTTGATAAACTGGAGTTTCTATGTATCGTGTCCTTTTTTTTGTCACATGTACATTCACTCCATGTCCTATCATTTGTCCTATATATCTTACCGTTTTAAACTGTAGACTTATAATCTTAATGTCATGCCTTCATTATGCTTAATTTAATAAATTTTCTATATCGCTACATATATAAACTGATTCGAAGGGATATGTTATTTAAAAAATAATAATAATAAATACATAAAAAAAAAACGGAATCGTTGTGGTCATTTCTGAAGATTGATCGAAAAGTGCAGACTGAAAGTATACGTTTTACAATCAATTTTTGCCAAAATTCATGAAATTTGTAGATCGCAATAAATATAACTTCTTCAAAATGATATTATGAATGAACATTTTCTCATTTTAAACAACAAAATTAATTAAAAATCGTACTTTTCAAACCTTAATTATTTTAAATTAGTAAAATTATTTAATCCCCTAAGAAGAAACAAAAAAAAATCTGTTATTGTTCTTTCTAAGATTGACTTTAAACCGCATACTAGAATCCTGCTTATCACACCTTATCAATGCTTTCATTTATTTCTTTTGTATATGACAACATTGAGAACTCTTTCAAAAGATATAATAAAACGATTAAAAAGATACAAAGAATAATAACAAATACAAATCAATAAAAAATGCATAACAAAATTAATAAAGATCGAATTTAATCGCAGACTTAAATCTAATCATGAAATTATGGCTTGTTAAATTAAATAACTATTTTAAGTGTAAATCTAAAACGACAAAGTGGACATCGAATGTTTCCATGACTAGCGAATCAGCTGTTCGGTCCCCCCCTACCAGCATCAGTTTTAATAACTTTTATATCTAATAAATCCAATTCACGATGTTTGAATAAAAGAAAGTTATAAACAAAATAAAACTATTTTGATTGGTTTGATTAAAGGATCGGTTGCAATGAGGCCGTTTTCCAGTCCAATCGGAATTTGTATATAATATGTTTCAATGTAACCTAAAATAAATGTACTTTAAGATTGTACAATAAAATATCAAGACGTGCATTTGCAAGTCACGTTATCACGTGATTTTCCTAGCACCCACATCAAAAGAAAAAATAGAGTTAAAAAAAGAAAAGAATAAAGATTGGTACATTGCCGAAACAACAATGAACACATTGAAATTATTATAATATGCAAATGATGCTATTCTATCCATGATATATACAAAAGAAAGGAAATGGGGTAAATGTCAAGGAGACAACATTCCATATCCAGGTTAAAATGACCCGAAAAGAAAACATCTAGGGGTCTCCATATGGTCTTCAACACTGTGAGGAACCTCACACCATATAGTAAGCCCTAAATGGCCCTAAAAGGGTAAAAAATTGAATAAATCAATGGAAACAAGCCACATCCAATAACCCAAATATTAAGAAGCTAAAATTTTATAAGAAGACAAGGACAAGCCAATGACCATTATATTCCTGATTTGGGACAGGCGCAAAAATTGCGGAGGGGTAAAACTCGTTTTCTAGGATCCAAACCCTTCCCCTATGTGTGGTGAATGGCTAAAAATAAATACACAAAAAGACTCACAGTAAAAATCAAACTAGAAAAAAGTCCAACTTATCAAGACGAGTACCCCTACAATGAAGTACATAAAACATGAAGACAATACACACAGGTACTGTCCAGACAAATGCTCGCAGTTACTGACAGCTAGCTAAGGACATAATTTCCGTTGACTATGATATCAAGCCTTCTTACATATGAAATTTCAATTGAAATACTTCTAAATAGATTTGGTATAACTACATCATCATTTATAAAAGAAGAACATGATATTGTGCAATGCCAAATACTGCCAATATGAATATTGTTTAAATTCAGTAATGGTGTAAAGCATTAAGTATAATTCTTTTGTAAATCAATTTATTTTTTGAAATGGAGTAATAAAGTTTTATACAGATAACCCTTTCTGAAAAAAAATATACACAAAAACTTCATTTTTCGGGGTAAATGTAGTATCATACCAATAGACTTCTGATATTTTCGATATTACTACTAATTTGTGCTTTTCCGATATATTTTCATATACTTCTCCATGTATTTCTATATTTTAAACAAAATATCACGTTAGTGGACTTGTATAAAACGATTTTGCCGACCTGCAACGCTTGATTGGATTAATTTTAGATATGTTTTTTTGATTTTCGAAAATTTTGCCTCGAATTCAAACATTGTTGAATGTGAATTATTTGCACTTTATTTGGTGTAACTAAAGATTACTTTGGTTAGATATTCAGAGGTCTTACTTTGAATAAAACCAATGAAGCATATAAAACTAAAGATTTATGTATGTGTTATATGTTCATGGTGTATGGTGTAAGGGTGCATGGTGTATGGTATGATGATGTGATTGGTTATGTTTTACTGTACAAGCACTGTATGTGCGCCGTCTATAAAATCTAATTCTTTAGGTGGTACGGGGGTTTTACTGTCAGATAGAATTTTCTTATATTTTCATGACTAATACTTGGCTATAAGAGCATAGAAAAATAAACTAAAAATTTGGGGTCATCGGCCATATATACTTCTAATCTGTTATGTAAAAATTAGCTAATTTGGTTGAAATAAAAGGTAAAATTAGCAAATTTTAACAAAATTTCAATTAATTCTAATATATCAGATAGGATTTTTTTTTAAAACTTGGTACATAATTAGCTAATATACTTGCCCCCGATTTGCATGAAACAAATTT
>MJUU01065084.1:0-15284 GCA_002080025.1 Modiolus philippinarum | reverse complement strand
AAAAAGGCAATACGCAATTTTAAAAGATATCTACCTTTACATACAAAATCCTTCACACGTTATATTATCAATAAAAGATGAAGTCAAATTCGTTGAGAAGATGGATTTAGCTGAAACCGACATTACTGATCAATCAATGATGATGCAATACACTCTTTGGAGGTAGATGAATCGGTTCTTAAACGGGGTAGTGACAATTGTTAAATGTCTGTTTCAGCCTGTGGATAAAAAGAAAAAAAGACAACAACAAAAAACAACAACAAAAAAAAAAACAAAACAAAAAACAAAAACAAAAACAAACCAAAACAAAACAATGGCGAATAAATAGCTATGCCGAAAATATCTGTATTGCAATTCAGTATTAGATATGAGTTACTTATTGGTGAATAGTTTTAAGACTTCAAACCGAAGTTACGGTGAATTTAAATTCTGCATATGCACATTCCGACAGCTTATTCTCGTCACTGTAGATAAAATCTAAACGTTTGGAAATACTTTAAAAAATCAGTTAACAATTTTTTTTCCCTTACTTTGTATAATGATGTTTTAATTGCAATTCAGGGAATGTTTACAGAAAGCCACATGGAATCTATAGTGGGTGATTTGTTTTCCATGGAGGTTGAAAGTTCAGACATTAGTGCTCGATGCATCAACATACCACCTGTATCCTACCAGGAGAGTGTATTTTGAATTCGTTATGGATAAAAACATAGTATTTCATGTTTATATTCGAATGTTATGTGCTTTTTCTTTAAATATATATTAGTATATGTTGAGTTACTGCGTCATATAGTTAACGTAATTGTCGGACTTTTGGTTTTTGTTGAGTTACGGCTATATTATGTAAATGTGATTGGTGCACTTTTAGTTTTTGTTGAATTTTGTCATCATTGTGTTAATGTGCTTGGATGGACTTTTGGTATTTGTTGAATTATGGCATCATTGTGTTAATGTGATTGGTGGACTTTTGGTTTTTGTTGAGTTACGGCAGTATTGTGTAAATTTGATTGGTGGACTTTTGGTTTCCTTTGAGTTACGGAATCATTTTGTAAATGATTGGTGGAGTTTCAGTTTTTGTGGAGTTGCGGCAACATTGTGTAAGTGCTATTGATGGACGTATGCTTTTGTTGAGTTACGGCATCATTGTGTTAAAATGATTGGTGGACTTTTGATTTTTGTCGAGTAACGGCATAATTGCAACCCTGAGAAAGGTAACAGAAAGTCACGTGGAATCTAAAGTGAGTGTTTTTCAACGAGGTTGAACGTTCAGACGGAAGTGCAATATGCAAAAACAACGACCTGTATTCTACAGGAAACTGTATTTTGAATTCGTTATGGGTGAAAACATGCTATTTCATGTTGTCATTTGAAACAATTGTTTTGTTTTGAAACTAAACGTGTATAAGAAATGAAAGAAAAACTAAACAAAAAAAAAATACCAGTGTGTAGAATTGTACATAAATCACTAACAAATTAATGGCTCTAAATTTGATTTTTCATTTTTTACTTCCTTTAGTTATTATACCGCACTTGAAGCAATTTTGTTAAACCCTTGATCAGCAGAATGCTACATGATAAGGCTTACTAATTTCCAGTCTAATTAAAATTGGATCTTCCAATCTTACCTTCCAATCATTGCATGGAAGATCCAACAAATTTCCATTTCACTTGCAGTTTTATGACCCTTGACATCAACCAATAAGAATTCAGTATTCATGATTTTTAAGACATTGAACATTATGATGAAAGTAGAGGATTGTGATATATAATCAAACAGAAAGGGTTCTTAGATCTTCCATGTAATGAATTCAGGAGTAATTGGTAGATCTAATTTTAATTAGACTCATTGATTTATTGTTTTCATCAAGTATCAGAAGACAACCTTGACCTTCCTGTCATTTTTAGAATACATTAATAAAACAAATGATTCGTTCACTATTTTCCTTGCTTTGTTATAATTATCTCAATTAATATTACACAAAGAACGGAAATTTCTTTGTGTCAATTTTCATTGTTAGAGTAATCAAACCAACAAAGACTTTTTTATCGCACATGCAAACACGTGCGTAGAGAATTAATCAGCCTGACGAAGCCTGTGGAAAGGCGAAAATTTGCTGTAAATTTAACATCAATTTACGTTTTAGTGTTGTTGTAATTATTTTACACAGACACTTATATATATATATATATATATATATATATATATATATATATCAAAAACACAAAATCGGAAATGCACAATCTATTAAGGATTCATAATTCAACACAAAAAACAACATTAAAGTCCAATAAAACACCACATTGTTCATCTCCTACCGGTTTTACTGCTTAACTGTTAGATATTCGTGGAGTAAACTGGCGACTTTGTTAGTAGTTACCTAACGTCACTAATAAAAGAGAAAGTAGTACTACGACAACGTTACTTCCAATCTTACCTTACAATCATTGCATGGAAGATCCAACAAATTTCCATTTCACTTGCAGTTCTATGACCTTTGACATCAACCAATTAGAATTCAGTATTCATGAGTTTTAAGACATTGAACATTATGATGAAAGCAGAGGATTATGATATATAATCAAACAGAAAGGGTTCTTAGATCTTCCATGTAATGAATTCAGGAGCAATTGGTAGATCTAATTTTAATTAGACTCATGGATTGATTATTTTCATCAAGTATCAGAAGACAACCTTGACCTTCCTGTCATTTTAAGAATACAATAATAAAACAAATGATTTGTTCACTATTGTCCTTGCTTTGTTATAATTATCTCAATTAATATTATGAAAGTTTATGATTTTCATAAATAATTCAACGACTCTTGATAAATGACTTACTGCTAAATCACTTTGAAGAAAGTAAGCTCATCAAAATAAATGTCAAAAAATACAAATCTAGAGAATAAATGATGTTTAAATACCTTTTTAATATACAAATGTAATGTTTCGGTCATATGATGTGGTGCGCATTTTTCTCTTACCTTAGATTTTACTAGGCGGAAACAATTATGTTAACATCTTTTTATTATATATTTATTTATTTATTTTCTACTTTATATTACATCGTTAGCTTTTCTATGTCACAAAGAACGGAAATATCTTTGTGTCAATTTTCATTGTTAGAGTAATCAAACCAACAAAGACTTTTTTTTATCGCACATGCAAACACGTGCGTAGAGAATTAATCAGCCTGACGAAGCCTGTGGAAAGGCGAAAATTTGCTGTAAATTTAACATCAATTTACGTTTTAGTGTTGTTATAATTATTTTACACAGACATATATATATATATATATATATTAAAAACACAAAATCGGAAATGCACAATCTATTAAGGATTCATAATTCAACACAAAAAAACAACATTAAAGTCCAATAAAATACCACATAGTTCATCTCCTACCGGTTTTACTGCTTTACTGTCAGATATTCGTGGAGTAAACTGGCGACTTTGTTAGTAGTTACCTAACGTCACTAATAAAAGAGAAAGTAGTACTACGACAACGTTACTAAAAATATATACAAACGTTAAATATAACAAATAAAAATAGAAACAAATGTACGTATAAATTACGTATTTAGTTTGGGTTAATACTTCCTAATAAACATAGCCTCTTTGTTTAACCGTTCTTGTTCCGTTATACCATAGGAAAATTTATACATTGGAAATATTTTAAATTTTCCTTTTCCGCATTCATTTATCTAAATGTTCGCTGAGAGGTATTTGGCATTTTGTCGGATCTCTTATCTGTTGACGATGTACGGTCATACGCTTACGTAATGTCATTCCAGTTTCACAGATATAATTTTCACCGCAACCAACACAAGTCAAAACATATATCAAATTTTCAGACGTATATATATATATATATATATATATATATATATATATATATATATATACGTATGGTGACCCCTAGATGCTTTGTTTTGGGTCGTTTTAACCTGGATATGGGATGTTGTCTCCTTGACATTTACCCCATTTCCTTTCTTTTTCATTTATAAATACAAAGGCAGATATAGATTATAAGAGCATTTTTTGAAATGTTTAAGTTAAAACATGTCTTAAACATTATCAATTAGTGTTCATAATTTCAGTTAAATAACTTTCTTGATCAATGCCCTTCTTGTTTATAATAATAATTGCAAAAACGTTTTTTTTTTATATTGCCTTTCTGCTGTCTACTGACCAGGAAAAGATTTTAATTGTAATGTTATCATAAATTTTCCCTGTAAAGTTTCATCCAGTACTGAGCACTTTTATATTCCTGTCCCTTTTTTTGTCTTTTCCATTGCAACTGGTTCCATTTTGAAAATTCCTAGACCTTCTTGCACCATTACAAAAGTGTGGTCAAAATCGGCTTACTAGCATCTGTACAAAAAGTTGGCGGGAAGAGAAGATCGGGAATAATAATAACAAGTTACAACTGTGTTCGCAGAGCGAAACACAAAAGTCTTCCAAAGGAACAAATATCGGATTTTAGACCCTCTTAAAAAATCTGAGTAAGAGTTTCCTTAATTTTTTACGTCTATTCTTGAAATCAAAACAAAACAACAGCAGAAAACACTTTTTTCTCAAAATAATGTCGTTCTGGCTTGATTTCAATGGAAACCTAATGCTCCATTATCCCTTACACAACATTGTATACCTCGTTTTTAAAACAAATATTGGCCAGTGGTTCCCCTTATAACCTAACTAATGCATATAGATGTACTGAAAATAAAATTATCAATGATATATACGTTTTCTTAAAATTTCATTTTTTTTTTGTATTCCATCATTTTATGAATTTGTTAATAACTTAATACCGAAGCCACTGTGAATTTTTATTTTCATTACACAACATTGTATACCTCGTTTTTAAAACAAATAATGGCCAGGGGTGTCCCTTATAACCTAAATAATACATATATATGTACTGAAAATAAAATTATCAACGATAGATACGTTTTCAAAATTTCAATTTTTTGTATTCCATCATTTTATGAATTTGTAAGTAACTTAATACCGAAGCTACTGTGAATTTTTATTTTCTGCAAACGAATATTTCTACAAGACTAAGTTATAGCAAGAAATAGGGCAGACTTGCGGATCAGCAGCGAAGGACTGACTTCTGGGCTGGTGAATACACCCTGACAACAGTCCACCAGCAGAGGCATCGAACCAGTGTAAACAATAACTAAATGCCGAAGCTACTGTGAATTGATTTTCTGCATATGTGCATTTCGACAACTTACACTACTGTAAGAATACCCATTAATGTACCATGAAATATACCCATTAAATTATGTCTATTAATTATGGTTACAATTAATGGTATAATTTTAATGGCTTTGTCCATTAAATTGATTTTCTTTACCATTAAAAAGTTTAATATTAACCATTAAAAAAAGGCATGAACTGGAAATTATGGCCATTAATTGTGACTATTAATTTTTCATTAATGGGCATGACTTATTAGGTAATGGCCATTAAATTAAATGGATATAATGGCCATTATTTTTTTCTTAGATAGGGTTAATGGGCATGAATTCTATTACCAAAAGTTTAATGGGCATTAATTGAAACCATAATTAATAGCACCATTACTTTTTCGAGACATTTAATGGCCATTACTGTATTTTAAATGGCATTAATTTTTTTGTTTGGTGTATTTTAATGGCCATGAAAATATCAATTAATTTTTGTAAGCCATATTTTAATGGGAATTAAATTAACAATTATTTTTTTTGTCTGGTGTATTTTAATGGGCATTAAAATAACAATTATTTTTTGTTGGATGACCCTGAAAAAAGTAATGGGTACACAGAAAAATTAAAGTCCATTAAGAACTTGAATTGCAGGTTTAATAGTTTAATGGCCATTTACACCTTAAATACCTGGTGTTTGTAATTTCAATGGCCATTATCTCTTAAATTGCACGATATTTCAAACAACTGACCTTAACACATGTACTTGCCATACTGTAGACAAACTTTAGTGCGCTTTATACTTATGATGTTTATATCTTGTTGAAAATCAAAAGTGCATCTACAATATAGTCAAATCTGCATGAGTGGGGTCTTTTTTAATGAACAACTGCCTACAAAAATTTCTTACCAACAACATGAAACCTCCATATAAAGTACAGTGCTTTTAAGGGTCATCCATATTTGTCAATCATTTTCCAAAGTGTGCAAGACACACTTTTGCAACCCCCCCCCCCTCCCTCAAAGTGTACATCAAATACCAGGTATGAAAATAAATGATCAAGTTTTTTTTTTAGAATTTAATTATTGATACCGAGTTCTTCATATTGATTTCTTTTTTCTAGGTGTCTTTGCTGAAGTTGAAATATTATAATTGTTTTATCTAGTGTTTAAATAGATTTTTGTTAAATAAAAAAGTATGCCTGATTTTATAGTATTTACTTGATTAATGAAAGTATTATGGACAATTTATGGTCATAGAAATTATACACACAAAATGAAAATGAAATGAAACTGAATTCAATGGTCACCCCATAAAAATAAATGTGTGAACCCTTCCCAACTAAGCCTACAACTTCCTTTTCCAAAATACTCTGATAAACCGCCGAGATGGGCATATAAAAGTATGTTGAAGTACTCAAAGGGTACATGGCAATAGTCTCTGTTTCTTAACTTTTAGCTCCTCCTCTAGCATCAACGACGGTTCTCCAACAATGCCTCAGGTGCCCCCATGTCAACTTCACGTCTGCTTCTGGTTCTTTGTGCCAGGTGAATCCTGGAAACAATCACTTCCTATTTCCTTGCAATTGTAGGGCCAAGAAAGAGACTTTTGTGTGATGTTTGTTGCTTGTTTTCGCATGATGTAACCAAGACATACCCATTTCCTTACAATGTCAGTTCTTCAATTGGATGTTGGTCACTACAAATAAAGCATGGTAAAAGGTAATTATATGGTATTGAACTTGGTTCTGTAAGGTTAACTGTTTTCTTTTAAAATGGACAGCACACTGTACATGTCCTGACAGGGAATCTGAAAAATATAAGTTTACACAAAGTATCCACAAAAAATAGGTATTCATACACTCTGGGCAGAAGAAGAGGGAGAAGGAAGAACCTATAGAACGTGGTTGCAGGTAAATGTTTGATTGGTAAATTTACATATCGGACATAAAAGACTGCGAAGTAATGTGACCTGTGTTGTCATAATGTGATGATGTCTATTTAATATTTAAGGTAGATCGACAATTATTCCACTTGCATATATTTTGATATACAAATTGGGTGTGGAAATGGCTCAATGTTATTGCCAAACATCCTTTTGTCTGCCTTTTTCACTGTGACGTTATAATTTATTAAATTAAAAAAAAAAAACATAAACATTTGTAAGACATTGTAAATGACTCTTAATAAAATACATGATTTGGCCAGTTTTTCAAAGCTTGTTAACCTTGATAACAAAAAAAGTTTAATAAGAGAAAACTTGTTTTGAGATTTTTATTAGACTAATCCATTGTCCCGCACTTTAAGGTTGGATCCAGGTGTAAGTGTAAGATATTTCTGTAGTTTTGCAACATACTGAGACACATTATATTTCACTATGGACAGAGATTTGACTTTGACCACGTTTGGGAAACCGCATTTTTTTTTAATTGAAGGATGAATATTGATAACTATTCGTTTTAAAAATAAATAATAACAACTGTTAATTCAAAATACAAAAAATACCGAAGTTGCATTAAAAACAGTAAATTCCGTTACAATGGTTATGCTGTACACGTGTTTCAAGGAGTAACCTCTCATCAGCAGCATTAAAATAGTACAAAAGAAGGTAGAATATCAAAAGGAGTTTCGTGTCCCACTCGGGTCTGTTTTTATAACTCGGGAGTTTTAAACGGTACGTATTAAAGAAAAGTAAATTCTGAATAAAGAAAATGACTTGGGTCAAAATAATGTGACACACATCAAGTCTAGCAAGCCCTGAAGACAACAGCAAGTTGTAATTTATCAAGGTCGATGAGAAATCAAAATAAGAATAGGGTGCAACTGTTGTCAAGATCAGTCCGAGTCAAAAATCACCGAATGGTATTGATAATTTGATTCTCGTCTTCATATATATATCGATAAATGATTTATACTTATCTAAATATTATTTCTGCGTGTTTGAATTGTACAAAAACGTCCATTTTCAGCAAAAAATTGGCACAATGTAACTGCCTACTCGTCGTCTGGTCACGCGTCTGGTTAACCGGAAATCACTTCCTTGTTGTAAATTCCTCCAACAACGGAACAGAACCGTAATCGGTTTTCGCGTATTTGACTTAATTAGATATTGTATTCAGATTCAGATTTTATTTTATTGATAAATAGATTGTGCAGTTGAAGTATTTTGACTATTTGATGTAGGATTTACTGGAGGGTTTTACTGAAAAAAAAGACCCAAAGGGGGTTGTAAATGAAAAAAGAAGTTTTTTTTAAACTTTTTTGTCAGATGTCAGATTTTGATGCAAATTTTTTCTGTATGTTTCTTACAGCATGTTCAAACAAATAAATCAAACAATTAAATTCTTTTTCCAATAAACAAGAGGCTCAAAAGGGGTCGACAGTAAAAAAATGTTTGTAATTTTTAATTATTTTTCTGTAGGTACTTAAAACGTTAAATTAGATAAATCAATACAAATTTGATTTTTTTAAAGTGGCCCAAAGGGGGTATCAAAAACAAAACAAAAAGAAAGAATTTTGCAGGGAATTCAAATAGATTCTCATTGGGGTTGTTATGAAAGGAAATGCAGTAACTTCCATTTAAAATTTACTACTTAATACATGTATTGACAGATTTAGGTCCGTACCGCACATACTTTATTGAATAATAGATGTTTTTACGAATTGATTAAAGCGCTAGAGAAAAAAAATACTATTAATAGTAGTTTACTTCATAAAAATTCATAACGTAGGTAGTTTTCAATATGAATATAATGCCAAGAAATATGTATGTTTAAGGTTTCCTTATCCCCTATACCCTCTACCTACCCTAACATATTTTATTTGTACTTTTTGGCAAAATGCTAGTAAATTTCATGTTTTGGGTTAAGCACTTTTTTAAATTAAAATATATTCCCAATAAGTGTCTATATAAACATGATAAAATGATTTTAAAAAATAAAATGACTTTACCTATCAGGCTACCTACCTACCTTATTTGTTCAAAGAATCTAAATTCAAACAAGCATACTTTTGGCCAAAGGTTATTTACACATGACATGCATGATGAAAGTACATGGATATGGATGGAAAATAATAACCATGACAAATAAATATCTGACAGTTGGAAAACATGACCCCCCCCCCCAAAAAAAAAAAAAGAAGGTTTTATATATTTATTGAGAGTGCAATATTTGTATACAACATTTTTTTAGAGTTCACTGTGGTAAAACAATGGTAAAAGGAAAAAAATATTACCAGTGTACGTAATGCACTGTTGGAATGTACAATTAGGGCATCATGAATATCAAACCATTTACTGTCATTCTATTGAAGTTTTATCTCCATGCAGTTGTTAGCAACAGGAAAAAAAATATAACTTATTGTTTAGTATTGATGCATGTAATAGATCTAGGCGAGGTGAACAAAGTTTTTAATCATGTATAGTAATGGGCATTAATTCATATATTACGTCCATTAATAGGCATAAATATATACATCATGTCAAATAATGGGCATTAATATATAACTTATGTACAGAAATGGGCATTAATATATAAACCATGACAATTAATGGGCATGAATATATAAATTAAGTCAAGTAATGGGCATTAATACATAAATCATATAAAGTATGGACATTAATGTATAAGCCATGCACAGTAATGGGCATTAATATATAAACTATGTAAAGTAATGGCCATTTATATAGAAATCATATAACTAATGGGCATTAATTTATGTTTTTTACAAAATAACAACCACCAAATTATAAAGAGTTAATATAATGGTCATTAAATTGACTTTGATTTGATTTAATGGTCATTAATTTGATATGTGTCTGTTTTAATGGCCATTTCTTTTTTCCACAAGAAATAATGCCGATTATTATTTTAATGCCCATTAATCTAATGAAAAGAGAAATTTATTCAGTCAATTTAATGACTAATTATGGTATTTTCATTATTTCATATCATTAATTTTTATTTTAATGGCATATTTTAGAAAACCATTAATTAGTTTCTGGCAAAAAATAATGGGTAGTTTAAATGGAGTTATGACATTTAATGGCATATTAATGGTATATTAATGGATATTTCATGGAATTTTAATGGTTTGTTCTGCAGTAGTGTTATGTCTCCTCGGTACAGATAAAATCCACACATTTTGAATACCATAAAATCAAAGATAATGTGAAAAAATACTGATAGAGAAAAATACCCAATATGATTTAAATGTGAAATTGGCTAAGGACAGAGCTCTGTATGAGGGAGGTACTCCTTATTTTTCAACAAAATTTACACAATTTTAGCTATTCAAGGTTTGAAGTAGGATCATCTTTCGGGTCGGCATCGAAGTACTGACTACTTGACAGTTTAGTAGCAAATGCATCTACCCAGTGGTAAGAAAAATTTAAATACCGAAGCTGCTGTGAATTTATTATCCGCAAATGTGCGTTTCAATAACTTATGTCTCTTCAGTGTAGATAAAATTAAAACGTTTGGAAAACAAAAACATTAAATATGTTAAAAAAACTGATAGAGAACAAATAACAAAATGAATATGATATAAATCTGAAGGCAAAATCAGCTAAGGACAGTTTTGCATTAGGGAAAACCCCTAGTTTTCAACAAAATGTACAAAACTTCAGATATTGCAAGGTTCGAAATAGGATCGGCTTTCGGGTCGGCGCCGAAGTACTGACTACTTGGCTGGTAAATACCCTCGGGAACTAACAGTCCATCAGTAGTGTCACCGACCAACTGGTAATAAATAACTAAGCAACCGTGAATTTATTTTCTGCATATGCGCATTTTGACAACTTATGTCTCTTCAGTGCAGATAAAATCATAACGTTTGGAGGACCATAAAATCAAAGACGTTAAAAGGGAAGATAGAGAACAAATACCCGATATGATCTAAATGTGAAGCCAAAATCAACTTTGGGCAGAGCTTTGCGTGAAGGAGATACTCCTTAGTTTTCAAGAAATTTACAAAACCTTATATATTCCAAGGTTCGAAATAGGATCGGCTTTCGTGTCAACACCAAAGAACTGACTAGTGGGCTAGTAAAACCCTCGGGGACTAACAATCCAACAGCAGATGCATGGACACAGTGGTAACAAATAACTAAATACCGAAACTACTGTAAATTTATTTTCTGCATATGCGCATTTTGACAATCTATGTCTTTTCAGTGCAGATAAAATTAAAACATTTGGAAGACAATAAAATCAAAGATGTTAGAAAAATGAAAAAAAATGAAAAAAAAAAAACAATATGATCTACATGTGAAGGCAAAATCAGCTAAGGACATAGCTTTGGGTGAGGGAGATAAACCTTACTTTTCAACAAAATTTACAAAAGTTTAGAAATAGCAAGATTTGAAATAGGATCGGCTTTCGGGTCAGCACCGAAGTACTGACTACTGGGCTATTTAATATCCCCCGGGACAACAGTCCACCAGGAGAGACATCGACCAAGTGGAAACAAATAACTTAATGCCAAAGCTACTGTAAATTTATTTTCTGCATGTGAACATTTCGACAACTTATGTCTCTTCAAAACAGATGGAATCAAAACTGTTGGAAGACCATAAAATCAAAGAAGATGTAAAAAAAACTAATAGAGAACAAATACTCAATATGATCTAAATATGACACCAAAATCAGATCAGGACAGAGCTCTGTATGAAGGATATACTCCTTATTTTTCAACAAAATTTACAAAATTTTAGATATTGCAAGGTCCAAAATAGGATCAGCTTTCGGGTCAGCACCGATGCACTGACTAAATTTACAGTAATTTCGGTATTAAGTTATCTAGCAAAAACATTATTTCCAGTCCTTTAATTCAGCTACCGCTACATAGACAATACACTTTCTCTTTATCATCTATAATTTATGGAATATTGATAATGAGCTCGATATTAAAGAAATACATATTTTACACTACAAGATCCCATTCATTACCATATTTTATCCACTAGAGGTAATTCAATTTTGAAATTTTACTAGCGAGGCTTGCTGAGGATTTAATTATTTTTTAATTTAATCATCGACAGTGGATAAATATATTAATATTCGGGATAAGGTGGTGTAATCTTTTTTTCTAATGAAAAGTGATAAAAACCGAGAATTGTATTCCCAACAGATTTGGCGCAAAATAGCACGGGAACAAACCGGTGTAAACTTCTCATATCATTAGAGAAACTGTTGATACGTACCTTCTTCAATTTCGTACCTAGATATTTCGTTGTATATTTACACAAACGGACGTTTGAAATTAAAGCTGTATTATGTATGACAAGCTTGATGATTTTTAACTTCCCAATTGTGAAATGCCCCTTTACTGGCAACAATTTACCTCCGTCTTCAGCCTATGGAGTGTACATTGCACAGTTGATTCATTGTTTTATTTTCTTTTTTCACAATTATTTAATATAGCGCTTTTTTATATTTAAGAAAAGATAAAATATTAACATTTGTAAATTTTGAACTAAAAAAAGTTAAAGTTTTTAAAATGATATATTTTTTTATTACTTAATTAAAAAACAAGACAACTTAGGGCCTACAACTCTCTCTTGATTAACTGACATTGCATCTAAAAGAGTTGTCGAAAATAACAATTATTATAATGTATATTGTCGTATGACCCATTGTGGTTAAGTCTTTATTCAGGTAAAAATGTTTAAGTTCTAAGTGAAGGAAATGGTATGTTAATGGTCTTGTGATTATGAATTATCCACTAGATACGTTTTCGAAAGATTTAAAAATAATACGGTATATCTGTATGACGTCTGTTGTGTTGTTTCAGCAACTCCGACTTCTCAGTCTGTCGATTTGTTGTATGGAATGAAAATTGATATCAACAAATTGAAAGAAGATCAAATTAACATATTATTTGTCCCCGTTTCTTAGTGTTTCCGATGTTGCCTTTGTCCATGGATTGTTCGTTCTTTGACACGCGGTTCTGTTCTCACTTACTATATTAGTACCGTCAACCTACGGTGGTTTTGTAATAAGTAAATTAATGTTGATCCTTGAAATAAGACAAAAAGTAAAAAAGAAACATTGCAATTTTAGACAACTCTTGGCAAATATGAAGCCCATCAAGTTATCTTTTGCACTAGTAAAAGAGTCATCTGTTGTTACTTTCAAAGAATTGTTTGTATTCAATAAACGTTCAAACCATAAATTTTACATTGTACCTATTTATGATTTCTTTTTGATGGCAGTCGTTTATTGCATAATATTATTGTATAATATACATAATATACAAAATATTCATTGTTTTACCGTATTCAATTGATTTATTGTACAGAACGTTTTATATATTATTTGGTAGCTTAGGAAAATTTTTGTATTTCTGATTTTTCCTTAAATGTATTGATGTTAGTTTTGATTGTTTTCTGTTATACAGAAAGTCTGTTTTTGGCTTAAGAAAAATGTCTTTGTATATTTTTTGTGTGCAAAAAGTTTTGTTTTTTGTTATACCTTAATATTTTTTTATTATCGTGCACACGTTAGAAATTTAGTTTAAAATTTGAGCCATCCGTCCGTCAAGGTTTTCAAGCAAAAAAAAAATTCTCTTAAACAACTGGATTGCTAATAACCAAAATACAAAAATACCGATGTTGCGTAAAAACAGTAAAATTTCGTTATGCTGTACACGTGTTTCAAGGAGTAACCTCTCATCAGCAGAATTAAAATCAAATAATTTTCAATGCCATAATCCAGAAGTTGTCAAAAAAGAAGTACTCATTACAAAAAAAAAAAAACGAAAAAGGACGCCAAATCCAGTACCAAGGACATCTACCGAGTGCCTTACAAGGAATGAAGCCCCAGTCTTTTAAAGCGTTTAGAATTTTGATAAAAACAGTAAATTTCTATGACACGCAAGGTAAAATTTTCATGTCAGACTTAAGTCTGACAATCGGGCTGGTGAATACCCTCGGGGACCTCTGGTCCACCAGCAGTGGCATCGGCCCAATGGTTCAAAATACAAAAAATACCGATGTTGCGTAAAAACAGTAAAATTTCGTTATACTGTACACGTGTTTCAAGGAGTAACCTCTCATCAGCAGCATTAAAATCAAATAATTTGGAAAGCTATAATCCGAAAGTTGTCAAAAAAGAAGTACTCATTACCAAAAAAAAAAACGAAATAGGACGCCAAATCCAGTACAAAGGACATCTACCGAGTGCATTACAAGGAATGAAGCCCCAGTCTTTTCAAACCAAAGATAGCCTGAATCATACCCAGGGTCACTTATTTCAAAATTGTGCATGATCAGACAAAACACTCCATCCGTTATTAGCAATATCATAGTGGTAAATGGTTGTTTATATTAGACGTCCTTAAATCTGGAAAGAATTTCTAAGATCTGGCATAAATAAAATCAATCCGCACGACAAAATCTACATACCTTGTGATTTTGATATTTGCATGATATAAGACTTACTGCTTTAACTGGTCAAATGTTATACATTTAAAAAAATAATTAGTTGTTCAAGTGTTGTTTGCAAAATGAGCAGTTGTCAAAAAAAAAAAAACTTTCATCCACGTGGTGGGAGCTGTCCGACAATTACGCACCTTATAAAAACGGTACGCCACGGAACTTAGTTAAATAATGATCCCATGGGGAAACGGAATTTCTCAATTAAAACTGCTATGCCAATAGAACATAATTTTGTCACAATATTTTATTCTAGGTAGTTTTGCATTCAGTTTTGTGTATACAAGAAATTACTTCTTAATTGGACAGGAAAGCAAAGTTAAAGATAACATATGAAAGTACTTAGCCAGTTGGGACCACACTTGCTCTCAATTGTTCTTGATTGGCTTTCTTCGAAAAAACGTGTTTGGTAGCGCACATACTTCCATCTTGACCATTATGAAATACATTGAGAGATGTTTACCTCTTCAGTCAAAAATCAAGTTGAACATATATATTTGGTCTTGATTGCGCATTTTAAAATTAGTTGGGCAAGTTCACACAAGATTTATGATTGATAAATTCGTTTTGTTAGTTTCAAAAAAGTCGGTTTTCGGGTCAGCACCGAAGTACTGACTACTGGGTTGGTGAATACCAAAATGACATAAACAATTTAACA
>MJUU01065074.1:64877-80613 GCA_002080025.1 Modiolus philippinarum | reverse complement strand
CGAATATTTATTAGATAAAAAAAAACCATGAGTGTGTTTCAGGTAGGAAGGTGCATAACCGTTGTGGTAAGTAATAACGTTTGACTTTTATCATAAAAAATCAGGTAAAAAAAATACTTGCATATGATTTGACCAATCTAAAAAAAAATAAAAACAGAAGGTATATGGTTTTTACGAAATACTTGATATTCAAGGGGAAATCGTATATTTATATTATCCTTTTAGCAATATATTCGTTATAGAGAGAGTAACTGGTGATGAGTTATCAGATTTATTAGAAACATATAGGAATCAAAAGTATAGAACCAGATATACACGTCAGTGTTATGTATAACCCGTGTCATGTTTTACTCCGCAAAAAAAAATTTAAAACGTAAAAAATGTGAGTGAACTAGGAATCTAGCCCGTTTTACCCGTCTCAACTGTAGTGAATAACAAATCTTACATGTTTGCTTATTCTCGTTAGTCCCGTAGATAGTAGTTGATATGGGAAAAAGCCGTAGGTTTTTGAAAACATGTTTTCAAAAACCTACGGCTTTTTCCCATATCAACTACTGATGTCTGTAAGTTTAACCTTCTATCTAACTATTAACATTATTTTTGTTCACTTTAATATGTAAAACGGTACTTCATTTATTCTTCGTCTCAACCCCCCTTTTTAGTTCGCACGTCCCATAACAGAGTGAATGTCATGAGTGAGGACAACATTAGCTAGGTTGAATATTTAATAAAGTAAATGCCGCTATTTGTGTCAGATTTTATCGAGAATATTTCATTTTCTCGGCTTGGTCAAGTTCATGGTTGAACAGACAAGACAGTCATTTGAAAGTGTAATTTAATTAATTTCCTAAGTCTTATATTTTAGTTTATATTATCGATCGTAATAATACAAAGTCATTTATCATTTAAATGGTGTATATGTTTTTACGCATTTTTGAGTCCTGTAGTATATATGTTGTAATTTTGTTTACAGGACCACTTTGATGTATGAGTTGTATACTAGTATGTAGATTTGAAATTGTATGCTGTGCCATTCTTTTCCTGGCCACTAGACACATTCCACAAGTGGTAAGCATTTGTGTTACTGGAAAAGGCGTATGACTCAATATGGCGTGAGGGACTTATGGTAAAGCTCCACAGACTAAACATAAAGGGTACAATGTGGAATTGGATAAATGACTTCCTGAGAGAGAGAACAGCTAGATGTATATTAGGTGGTTACACAGGAGACAAATTTCTAACAAACATAGGGCTCCCACAAGGCTCAGTACTGTCTCCTACATTGTTTAATATATTCATTGCAAACCTTATGGAGAATATTTTTGGACAAAGGAGAAGCTATAGAGACACTAAAAAGAGATACTAGCAAAGATATTGAAAAAATCCTGCAGTGGACACATCAGTGGAGGCTAAATGTCAACTTAGAAAAGTGTGAAGTATGCATCTTTGCTAAAAAAGAACAACAAGCAAATAAAAAAAGATTGGTGGTAAACAACTACGCATTCAAATACAATAGCACACCAAAGTTACTAGGACTCACCCTGGATGAAAAATTAAATTTCAATGAACATGTCAGCCAGGTAGAAAAGAGAGCAAATGGAGCCATACATGTAATCAGAGAAATAAAGGGACTTGCAAAGATATCAAGGACAAAACTGTTAAAGATCTACAACAGTATGGTACGATCAGTAATAGAGTATGCTTGTCCAGTTTGGCAAATCATATCCACAGAAAATAAAAAAAATAGATGCTATCCAAAGAAAGGGTCTGTCAGTATGCCTAGGATTGCCAGAAACAGCAAGAAGGGAGGCAATGGAAGTAGAGGCTAACATCATGCCTATAGACCTAAGAATGGAAGAAATGCCAGTGAGAGAGATAGCCAAAATTCAATCAAAAACCTCACAGAACCTATCAGACAACAACTTGATAGTTATAATAGCAGTGAAGATGGCTATGAACGACATGAAACTCCATTTGGTAAAGCACTAAATCAGGCAATGGACATGTTTAAACAACAGAGGTGGACATAAAACTTATCGAGCCAGAATTCACCTATAAAGAAGGTCAGGATAGCCAGTGTCTGCAATCCCCTAGCTACTGGAGTAGACTAGGAAGTTCGAAAAATAGAACAGCCGAACTAACAGAACTGAGCAAACAGAAAGTAAAAGAACTTATAGGAGAAATCACAACTACGACAGCAGTGGCATTTACAGATGGCTCCTGTCAAGGTTATCCAGGTCCATGTGGTGCAGGTCCCATAATTTATCCTATGGCCCAAGAGGGTATCAGCCTGACAAGATCAGTAGCAAAGAGAGGATCCATTTTATTAGCTGAACTGGTAGCAATCCTCATGGTCCTGGAACACTGTATAACATCACTCAAGGACTGTCTGTCTGAAATTAAGATCCTTTCAGATAGCCAAACTGCTGTTGGGATTATATCCTTAAATTGGAAGTCAACAAATTATATTGATACTATAACGGACATCAAAGAACACATTGGAACTCTTCGCAGGTTTGGAGTAAACACAACTCTATCTTGGATCCCAGGCCATGCTAATATAGCCGGGAACGAGATAGCTGACCAACTAGCCAAGACCGCTGCGAAAGAGGCAGAATCACTAAACAGCCAATATAACGTGATTACCAAATCAGATGTGAAGTGGGCTGTAAAAAAGTCAACAAAAACGAAATGGCAGAATAGATGGTCCATCTCAGAAAAAGGAAGGGAATTACATGAGCTTATACCAGATGTTGGTAATGCCTGCCACCTGGATATTCCAAGTATACAGATAGGAAAGATCATGTCTGAACTAAGGACAGGATATGGCAGGCTCAATAAGTATCAACACAACATTGGCAATTCCCTCACGCCATATTTCGAATGTGGGGCAGAAGAGACACCTGAACATTTTCTCCTTAACTGCCCGAATTACAGAGAAGCAAGAGATGAAATGCTTACAGAACTTAAAAGTCTGCATGGAAAAAAAGACATGACAGCCATGCTTACAAATAACAAGAACTACAGAACAACAGCTGAAATAATAGGAGAATATATAAAGAAATCAGGACGATATCAAGAGCTGATCGTCATGTCTTGAGCCTGAGCCTAACACTACTACACCCAAAGTATTAGCGAGAAATCACTCAGAGATAAAAGAAACAGTAGAGAGATATATTTAGTAGATGATGTGACGATTAGTGTCAACTTTGACCTTAGGATCAGGATCAGGATCTTTTATGTCGAGCAGACGAATTATTTGTATGTCAATAGTGTGCTATTTTTATACGGCACTGGAGTTATCTCCTCTTTAACTCTTGTAGTTGACAATTTCAATTGCTGAGACTTAATTAGTCTTTTATTTGTATTAAAATACATATTGTTGACAACAAAAACATATACGACATACACTTTTATAATTGCTGAATATTTTTAATACTAGATATTGATATTGTTGTAAATGTATTGAAATGAGACATACCGAACATGTGAAAGTACAACTGTCTATATGTCTACCGGGAAATATTACAGAAGTTGAATAATTCGTACTTCAGAATGAACCGTTGAAGCAATATCTATAAATCTGCCGATTATAGCATTGTCTGTAATTGTAGTTTGAAATTAGTACAGTAGGAAATTCAGTTATCATTATAGTTTATATAAGATTTCAATGTAAAATACTTTTGAAATGTCAGATACATTTACCATGTTATATAGTATTATATTTTTCTCATTTTTCTACATGTGATATTGTTGTTAATTATTTTTATATTGTTATTTCAGTGTTTATTTTCTTGTGGCAATAAACCTGAACCCTAGAGTGTTTGGTTTTATTTAATACCCAGAATCGACCTACTACAATATTATATGATTTAATGTTGATGTGTTGTTTTGTGTCATACCAAGAATACTATTCATCTACTTTTTTCTTGAATATTTGTAATGGCTCGAGTTATCAAAACGTTAAACTTGCTATACTAATAAACATTGTATTGTTCGAATAACTTCATTTTCATGTATAAATAGTTCAATGTATCTATTTTTTTTACAAAATATTTGATTGGATATTGAGTTCATAACTTTTTAGTCATAAATGATATAATGAAAACGAAGGAAGAATTAGTGACGTCAGTAAACTGTGATTGAAATTTTCAGTCATTTTTTGCTGTTACCTGTTGTCTATTCATTTCAATTCTCTCATCACGTCAGCTAAATGTCTTTATGCGTAGAAGGAAAAGTTAAAACAAAGCTTCTGTTCTAATTATGGACTTTAATTATCAAGGGGATGGGAAAAGTTTAGTAAACCAGAGAAAAAAAGAAAAGAAGTAAATTTACTGAAATCTTGAAATCATGTATAAAGAAAAATGGTTTCTAAGGTAGGGCTGTCTGATATTGCCAAATTTTCGTGCATTTACTTGCATAGTTCAAATCAGAATATAGCTGATAGGAGAATGTATATGGGCACTATGAAATGAGCCCCTAAAATAATCTTTATACCTTTTGAAAAATGGTTGATTTGTTTGCCAAGTGATTGTAGCATAATAATTAAGCCACTATCAGATTTTACAAATTTTTGGTTTCAAGTCTTCAATGAAGATAACATGAGTTGTCTAAATGACCATACACAGAAACTCAATTTACAGTAACATCGGTATTTAGTTTTTTGTACAAAATCAGCCGTGACGTCACAATTGCGTCATAAACATGCCAAACAGGGTTGGCCATTATCCGCAACAGAGGTGCATAGCTCTTCCTCCGTCAGATTATCACTACTGCCATCAATCTCACACTGTGACGTCATATAAATCGGCGATTTTGAGAGATACCTCCCCTTTCACTGTGGAAGGGGTGATATCTGACGGACGAAAGCTATGAACCTCTGTTCCGGAGACTGAGAGTTGGCCGAAAGTTACCATTGTCGGTTTTTACAGCGAATTCCCGTCCTTGGAAATGCTGTTAATTTTCAATAAAATAATTCTAGCAGAATATAAAAGTTATTTGGGCTTCACAGGGGATACTGGTTAATATTCCCTGTGTTTGCCCTATATCCCCTTCGCCTGACGGCTCAGGGGATATAAAACACAGACAGGGAATATGAACCCGTATCCCCTGTGAAGATTCCCGAATAACATATAGTATTTCAAAGACAATTTTTGGTATGATGCAAACAATACGGTGAAATAAAATAAGTGAGGGTGAAGCGGGGGAAACTTTAAGGGGATCGTTCATGATTAGAAGCGATAATACTTTACTGAAAATACTGCTTAGCCCAAAATACGGGCGTGACGCGGGAAACACTGAAAAAAAACATCTTGGATGGGGAAACAGGGTTTTAAGAGTCTTTGTTAAATCTCCCCTCTTGAAACGGGAAAGTTGAGAAAAAATGATGAATTTCGGGAAAGGGCCCCATACAGCATAAGTTTTTAAGCCGTGATGGAAAAAACTCTTATTTAGTAAAGGGGAAAGGCGAGACCCTTTTGATTTTCGGGACTACTGGATTTCTCATTTGTAACTTCGGAAAATCGGATAACCCCTATTTTAAGGCCACAAATTCGAAATGGAAATACCCATTTTTATGCCTAAATACAGGCATGTTTTTAACCACGGAAAATCACGATTTTCAGTCCAAAATAAAACAGGATTGGCAAAAATTGGTTCCTTGGATAGGTAAAAAAAAAACAAAGTTTATGACACTTGATCATTTGTACGTGAATCAGAAATGAGCAAGCAATATGGGCAGTTACTCTTTTAAATTTTACATTTTGAAAGTTCAGTATACATGCATTAAATTTTCGAACACAGCTCTAGGGAAACTGGGCATTCTATGATTTCCACGCTAGTTTATAGAAGTTTACAATGGCAAGGGTCATATAACAGCCTTCAGTGGTCAATTAGTAGATTTTAGATAAATTTTATCAAAATTTGCTATATTTGTTTTCCTGTTAATTATTTGTAATGAGGTGGAAAATGTGCCTTAATTCGCGTCTTTAATCACCAAATTCCACCAATTTATTGCCTTGAACAGTTCTCCGAGAACCCAGATCTGAAGCCCGGAGACCAGTGAGTGGAGCCCGGAGCTCTAATGTTGGAAACCGGAGCCATTGTATTGGAGCCCGGAACCATAGTATTGGAGTCCTGATCCCTTGTGCTGGAGACTGGAGCCCTATTGTTGGATCCCGGAGCCCTTGTGTTGGAAACCGGGCCCAACGTTAAAAAAATGCAAATCCGGGACCCAGAACGCAATTTTATTCCCCATCAATGTAATTAGTTATTAGAACTTTCCGTTTTTTGTCAAAATGTTAACACAAAATGTGTCTATTCAGAATTAAAATTATTTCCTTGGAGGAAATTAGCTTTTGCACAGAAATCTCTGTTCTATAAATGGCTTGAAAAATTTTCGGGAAAACTACGCTATTTCTTTTTTGTCAAGAGCAAATTACTCTCAAAACTCGCCATATTCACACAGAATTATAAAGAGTCTAGCTGCGGTTAAACCGGGATGCGGGGTTGGCTTTGTTGTAAACGGAAAGCGGGACAGCTTTTTAGTGAGCGGGAAAGGGATCATCGAAAATAAAAATGCACGGGGAAACGGGAAATGATGTCGGAACCGGGAAAAGGTTGCTTTTAAAGAGTGTAAAATATTTCCCGTCCCATTAATGCACCTGGTGACTATAAAATTCCCGTGTATTGACATTATTGAACGAAAATTTCAGGCTACCGGAATTTTAAACAGTTTTAGATAAAGATTGGTTTGCGAGACCAGTATGATTTTAGAGACGTCGGGATTTTCCATTTTTCAAATTCGAAAAATTAGATAACTCCGATTTGCAGATCACGAATTGAGAATGAAAATACCTAGCCCTGCTAGACCAGGGGGTGGTTTGGGGGGTCGTGTCGTGTCGCCGATTTGTACCACAGTCGTGTCGCCGATTTGTACCACACTATGCAATGTTGTATAACTAGATTCACACCACAAAAAGAACCCTATTTAGGGATTAAGTTGGTGCAATTTAACATGTAACCAGTGGGAAACTTCATACAGCCATGCCGAGCTTTCCCAAGCAAAGGGATCGCTTTTCCAATTATTCAGCGATTTCAACTAAAAATTGAAACTGNAGTTTATCTCTTACATATGCAGACAAAAATCCTTCTAAGGGCTTCTAAACTTCTCAAAAAAGAATATTTATAGTTGTTATATCAGCAAATATTAAAGTCAAAAACAGCTTTTCCCTCTGTATATAGTGTATTTTCTCTTTCCTACTAATTCCCTTTTCCCCCTTTTTATATTGATTTTATTTACTTATTTATTTATTTATATTCATTATTTTTTTTCCAATTGGTCCTTCTCGATATTAATACTTCATTCTTTGTTGCCTCCGGGCTCCAACACTTGGGCTCCGAGCCCAAGCACTAGAACTCTGGGCTCCAACACTAGGGTTCCCGGCTCCAACACTAGGATTCCGGGCTCCAACACTAGGGTTCCTGGCTCCAACAAAAGGGCACTGGGCTCCAACACTATGTTTCAGGGCTCCAACAAAAGGGCACCGGGCTCCAACACTATGTTTCAGAGCTCTTAACCAGGGCTCCGGGCTCCAATACTATGGCTCCGGGTCCCACTCACTTTAACAAAGATTCTTAAAAAAAAACCTGTTTCCCGATTCAGGGTGATTTTTTTCAGTGTTTCCCGTGTCACACCCGTTGTTGGGGTTAAGCAGTATTCAGTGAAGTCTATTACCGCTTCCAATCATGAACCCTTCAAGTTTTCCCGGCTTCATTCTCACTTAAATGGAAAGGCTTTTTTATTTCACCCACTTAGATGGAAAGGCTTTTTTATCTCACCGTCTTAAAAATTGCATTTTGTTGCATCATATTAAAAATTGTCTTTGAAATACGTAATAAAATATATGATGACCCTATAACGTCCTGGTCGTGGACGAATCTGCTGGTGGATGGAAAGCTGTCACAGAAACACTAGCGCCATCTGTTGTCATAATTCAATCATACGCGTTTTTTCCGCCACGTTTATTTTAAGCACATAAAAACAAAAATACAAAGACAAAAGTTAAAAGATAAAATATAAAAGTTAAAGAATGATGCACAATGAATACTTACTTTGAACATTTCTCTTTCAAATTATAAAACATGAAATTTTTCGAAATTAACACGGTAGATATAATGTCGTGAAAGAAGAATTTAGAACTTAACGAACAAAGCATACAAATGGGAACATTTAAAGAAAGGACATAAAATATAACAAATTGAGTTTTAGAAACAATAATATAAAATATAAAAACTGCAGAAGTCGAGATGAAATAGGAACATTTAGAAAAAGAATATAAAATATGATAAATTAATATCCTAGAATCTATAATATAAAATATAGAAAATGCAGAATTATGGATAAGGAAAGTGAAAACAATAAAAAGAGAAGATAAAATTTACAGCAAATAATTTCTCTGGTGGCGGAAATACCCCTCCATAGTAAACCACCATAAATTTACGGAAGAATTTGTATTCTAAATATGAATTATGGCACAGATGAAAGACTTACTATTACTAAAAAGAAATTAATTCAAACTTTAATAGAACTTAATTTTGATTAGTCAAAATGTCACAACATTCTGTAATGACAATAGAGCTTTTTGAAATGCAAATTAAATTGATTGCTTTGTCTACAGTAGCGATTGCTAATAGTTAAAATAGCAGATAGTGGCAGTGATCATGTCATTTTGACTGAAAAATGATTCCTTTCATAATATTTACACTAACAAAATACCACGAGTGGTCTAGTTACTATTCAAGGATTTTAGAAATAACTAATTGAGAAAAGCAGAGTGAAACTTTTGAAAAATCGACTTAGTATGTCGTGGCCACGAGATGATATAAATTAATTGCTAAAATGATCAAATCGTTAATATATAGATGAGAGGACAAGGCAATTTCCATCAACACAATATGGTTAAAACTCAGTTTTATCAACAATAAATAAGTTCTTTTGTTTGTTATTTTCTGTTGTTTTGTTTTTTGTTTTGTATTTTTTGTGGGTAATGAATGTATGGTTATTCGGTGGTCGCAATAACATAATTGCATAAAGAACATCTTCCATAAACTCTGTATAGAGACTAACAGTGAATATGAAGCTGGGCAAAAACTAAATCCACGACCGAAGCTCTTTGCTAGCCATGCTACTATTAATACATCTTCCAAAATTTATATATACAAAGATGACGGTAGACAAGTTGATCGAGGTTTGACTTCCCCTCCCACCAAAGGGTTTTTCATAACAAAACTTTATTCCGTTCAAATATATGAAAAAAAACACATTTTGTCACATGTACATTCATTCTATATCCTTTGATTTTTTTCTATATGAATACAAGAGGAAAATTATTTTCGATATGCCCGAATTGGCCATCGGGAAATCTTAATACAAACCGGGAAAGATACATTGTGATACGAAAATTCAATCGTTTTTTCTGTTTTTAATTTTTTTTTTTTTTGGTAGGGTGTATATAAAAACACAATCTTCACAATACATATATACAAGATACTTAAATGGGCCTGGATCATTTAATTATCAGAAGGACTCGGATTTTTTTTTAGAAAAATACAATCTGGTCCTGATTTTTGCCAAAAAAATCCATGACTTATGCCTGGATTGAAAAAATAATATGGCCTTCTTCTTGTCATTACAAAAAATAAGCCTTGCTCAACAAATTTCCAAAGCATAGCGTTCATAGGTAAAAAATCTAGCCCGCGAAACAGGCAAAAAATACGGCTTGGGCGAAAATCCAACTGATAATCAGCTGGTCTAATGCTAATTATACACTTTAAAAGTTCAAAATATAAAATTTTTGAATAAATTTACCGGGAGAATTATTTTTCAGGAAGCATGTCGAACATTCCAAGATTATCCGACTGGAAATAAAAATGAAAGTCGGGATGGGTTGCCTTTCGATATTGCAATATTCCGAACGCAGCAAATTATACAATGCTAGGCAGTTTTTCTTTATTGCAACAAAATAAAAAGGTAAGAAAAAATTACCATGTGTACAGTTGAAAAGTTGATAGAAAAATTAATAATGGTTTGGCGAGTTTTTTAATCGGTATAATAGGAACGAAATCGGACCAGAAATGATTTGTAAGTATTTCTAAAATACTTATTGTTTTGTTTTTGTCTTTTTTTTTGTTATTTTTGTTTGTTGTTTCTTAAGAAATCGACACCATGAATTTAAGGCAGCATGAAAAAGTGATATTTATGAAAAACAAAAAATTGATGTCTAGGAATTCAACTGTTTGATTTTCATTTCTGTGTTACTAGTGATGTTTTGACCTCGAATTAAGATCTTTCACCCCTCAATGGAAAGACCTGCTTGTTTACCTATAAAATTAACTGTTTGGTAATGACTTTACCATCCCTCGACGTTGGTGATAATCCAAAAAAGAATTGGAAATAGGTAGATTATAAACGTCCAGGAAGAAGGCATTATGCTACAAAAATTGTGAAATTACCACTGGACCTAAGATAAAAAAATCTGGTGAAAAATGTAATGATATGTTGACGATTCTTTCAAATACAGACACGAGAATTATCAGTCACTCCATGCAATGTATACTTACAAACATTTTATCATAACCAACCCCAAATAGGCAAAACCTGGTGTGCTCTAAAGTCTTCTTAATTGTTTTTAAAACCAGTTTGAAATTTTATTTTGTTCAATATGAAAAACTCATTCTTGTATATCAAAACTTTTTAAAATGATTTTTAATACATGTATAAATAGAACGGCAAGACGTTTCACACCTTTTACTATATAAATAATCTAAATATCTAACTTCTATCAGTTTTTAAATGCTTATTCAAAAGTCCGTTGGCAAATCATATCGCCTTTCCCTTTTATTGTGTCGAGTATCGACACATAGGGATCACTATCCGTCGTCTTGCGTCCGTATGTATGACTCAAAAATTCTAAACATTATCCGCACCTCCTCCTAAACCGTGTGGCACTTTTCAACGAAACTTGCAGGAATGCTCCAGTATATATTGAAGATGTGCAACATGCATTTTGTTTTTCTTCAATTTTGTTTTTTTTCCAGATTTTAAGCTGTCTTTGGACTTTGTCATTTTAGCTTATTGGAGTCTTGAGGGTACGTCTCCATTATCCTCAACTCCTCCTCAACAGCTTTGTATTTTTCAACCAAACTTGCAGGAATTCTTCAGTATATGTTGAAGATGTGCACCATGTATTTTGTTTTTCTTTAATTTTCTTTTTTACAGATTTTAAGCTGTTTATGGACTTTGTCATTTTAGCTTACTGGAGTCTTGAGGGTACGTCTCCATTATCCGCAACTCCTCCTAAACCGCTTGACACTTTTAAACCAAACTAGCAATAATGCTTCAGTATATATTGAAGATGTGCACCATGCATTTTGTTTTTTGAGATTTTACGCAGTTTTTTGACTCTGTCATTTTAGCTTATTGGCGTCTTAAGGATATGCCTCCATTATTCTCCTCTCCTGATAAATGGCCCTGTATTTTACTATCAAACTTGGAGGAATGCATGCTTCAGTACATAATTAAGATGTGCCACATGGACTTCATAATTCTATTTTGAATACAAGAATTCTTTAATATATTTAGTGCAGGCGACACATGTGATCCGTGAAACACCCTTGCATTTTAATGGACTTTTTTTTTTATCGTAATAGAGGATTACATTGTAAGAACAAGAAAACTCAATATACTTATATTTTCGTTAATTTTATCACTATAAACCAACTTCACCAACGGGTGGTTTTCATTTATCAATAAAAATTGATAAAGCACTTAGGTAAACATGTATTTATTTCCGAAACGATTGGATTAATACTGGAAAACGATGGATTATCGACAGGTTGTTAACTGGTTTTCCGATTTTGGGTTAATTCAGCGAAGTAAAACTTATTAAAAAATTTACCACCAGTGAACATTTATGATTTTGTCTATTTCTATAGATCTTTCTGTGAACTTTGATAGACGTTACTGTACCTGTCTTTTTAAATTTACATGCCAACTGCACTTTTATTTAGAAAATGTTCAAGACAGTGTATATCTTCCGAATACTTGAAAAGTTGAAATACGAATGCACTATAGGTATCCAGGAAATCATGACAAACCAACAAAGTAAAGGTCAGAAAAATGAAAATTAAAAAAGTAAGTAATAGCCAAATAAAATTAAAAAAAAAAACAAACAAAAAGTCGCAAGAAAAATCGTTTTGACACCTCAGTTACAATGTACTAAATTATTGTGACATTTAAATGTTGATCGTTGTGTTGATCGTTGTGTTTGATGTTATCAAGTTTGGCTGAACCCAAAGACATATTGAATAATTCCATTAAGATCGACCTTACTTAAGGACTAAATACTTATCAGAAACTTACCATTGATGAATATCACTTTTGTACCGCCAAGAACAAATAGTGTCCACATTATTAACATATCTCACTTTGAGTTTTAGAAAAAAATAATTATTTCTTCACACGATTATCAAGATTAACACAACTGAAATGGATTTGAATAGTGTTTGGTTGATTTGTAATAAAAATATTGCAAAAAAAAATGTAAATTTATGCTCATTAGAATTAATACAATGTCTTGTTTTATTAGATAGCTATATTTTAAACTACCAGTAATATTTGTGCATGGAATAACGCGCATTGCTGCCACATTAAGAAATAAAATACCATTGAAATAATGTATCATAAAAAAAAACAAGTTGTTATTTCATAATTATATGGTTCATGGTTCTTAACTATATGAATATTGAAACATAATTTCACATTTCAGGTCATTTTTCAGTAATTATTATATATAATTATATCTTGATCCGCTTTATTTTGTGTATTGATGTATTTATAGGGGGCACTGGACAGTTAGCTACTTCCGTATAGACCTCCTCCAGTGGACGATTGTGAAACTTTGTATATATGTGACAAAACTTTACATTCTTTTTGATTTCTGAGCTACTCTAATCATAAACTCATAACATTTGTCTGGAGTTGCATATAGACAGTGTATGTCAGTCTGACACCTGTAATAAAGATTTGACCTCATTTTCATGGATCATGAAGATGTATGCTCTCTATATATTTCAGTTATAGTGTACTTGTTCTTTGGAGAATATTTCATATGAATACATTATCATACTTTCAAATTTTGGCATTTTGTTTTTTGTAATTCCAGATATTATTCTGACCATTCCGTTGAAAGTGCCCACAACTGACGATTTTATTTTGCCAAGTTTTTTGCAATTTACTCGATGAATGCCTTGTGGTTGTTTATAAGTTGTAATTGTCGGGCATCGGAAGACAGCGGTTGTTAGAATACTTTGCCAGTTAATTTTTATGTTGTATCTTGACCATCCTGGGTAATAAAGAAAATAAATGTAGAGTTGCTCGACATTCAGCTAGAACCGGTGCTAGGGCGGTCTTGAACTTACTATGAGGCATGAGACGCTCATTGTTGAAGGCCTCATGGTGACATTAAAACGAAGAACAACAATGAAAGCGTTGTCTCATTGCTTTGTATTACCATGTATTTATAAGACTTTTTAACGCTTTAGCGCATAGCAAACTAAAATATAGTCAAATTTTAAGGCCATTGTGGTCTTGTTTCCTGTTTTGGAGTTTCTTGAACCGAAATAAGTAGTCTTCGTATGTTATTTGTTCCCGATGATAACTTGAGTTTGCCTTTAAATAATACTGAACTCTTAACTATTGAATACAGGTTAAGATCAATTTTCTGTGCGATATGATTTCCTGAACATACATTTTCTGAAAATTTAGTTAATGTTTCAGTGAAGGTAGTTATATACTACAGGGAATTAAATTTGCAGAATTTGCTTAGTTTGTGGCAAACGCATTTTGATTAAGTTTTCTTTTCAAAGACGAAAAGAATTGAAGTTTTGTTTAAGGTAGCACAACAGTCTTCTGAAGGAAATTGTCGGTACCCTCTTTGAATGCCTATAGCTTCGTTATTATTAAAGATATAATGACAAATCATGTATCAAATAAAAGGAAAAAGATTGAACTAGCTTGTAATGCTCATGTCAATATTATTTCTTTTAGTATCAGTATTTAAATTTCCATATTTGGCAAAACATTGTGATTTCGTGTTAAATTTTTAAAATCAAAATAATGTTTACATCTTTACAGATAGCTGAATTTTGTTTACTTTATCTGATAGAATCATCAAAATGCAACAAGAAAGTGTCAAAGATTTTTGATATAGGATCTGGTTTGAAAATAAATGAAATTTAAATTTTTACTCCGTGGAATTTTTATTTCTCAAATTTTAAAATTGATTCAATTTTTAACTAGGCCTTGTTTTAAAAATCTGAGACACAGTTTTGCAGCAATTGAAAGGTTCTTTCAGATAAAGAAAACAGAATTCAGCTACCTGTAAATTTGTAAGAGTTATTTTTATTTTAAAAATAACTAATAACCTAATATTTTGCCAAATATGGAAATATTGGCATTAATGCTTATAAGAAAAACTATTGAAATTAGCATTCAAAGACAATTTAATGATTTTTCTTTCATTTGATACCTATTTTGTTATTGTATCGTTACTGGTAACAAAGTTACGTGCATTCAGAGACAGGGACTGAAAATTTCCTTCAAAAGACTGTTGTGCTACCTTAATTTCACTCTTTTTAAAATCAATATTTTCCATACATTCCTGTCTTTTTATCAAAGGATTTTTTATCGGACTCGTACTAAAATTAGTTTAGCACTACATGCATGGTAAACTGTATTTCCATGAAAAAGAACAGGTTATTTGTCAAATTATGACGTTTTGTTGTAGGAACATAATTATGTGATTTTGTTACATGTTCAAAGTGAAAGTCCGCAAAATTATGGAAAATAGAAAATAAATTCCTTACATAGTTCTGACACATATAACATATTTCGATTTTGCCATTTTTAATTCAATTGTTGCAAAAATTGTATTTTATTCCATGAAGTCTTGCCATGGAAGGTCACACGTGACATTGTGTAGAGATGGGCGCTCAGTATACTGACATCAAGTAATAACCAACGATCGAGTACCGTAATAAGGCGTATGTCATGGTCAACAACGATCACTAACAATATGACAAATAGAAAAAAGAAGGGAAACAGGGAATGTGTCAAAAAGACAACGACACAAAGGGGAGTAATAACAAATAATTACATTTCATGCATATTCATTTGAATTCAGTCGATTTGATAGGTGAACACCGATCACGTGGCATATCAATGTGAAGTTTCAATTCCCATGAAACACATTTCACCACATGTTCACGTGGCGGATTAATTTGGAAAAATAGAATCCCAATGTACCGGATGTGCTTTCCTGTAAATAAATTGTCTTTTTTTATATTTCGGTTTAAATGTAATTATAAGAATTGAATGCATTATTTTTAAGTTTCATAGGGACTATGAAAGTGTTGACCAGGCGCACATTTTCAACATGAAGCGCTAACGCGCTTCATTAAAAATGTGCTCCGGTCAACACTTTCATATCCCAATAAATCTTAAAAATAATGCATTCAATTCTTAATTCAAAGCCACCATAAGATCTTCAATGAACGGTGAGAAAACCCCACACCCAACGGCAGGTCGGAGTCGGCCCCTGAATAAAGAGTAATCAAGTTCAGCGAAATAAACATCATCCTAGACTCCTATAGACATAAAGTAAACTAACTAGAAAAA
>MJUU01065074.1:35050-51954 GCA_002080025.1 Modiolus philippinarum | reverse complement strand
AGTTGTAAAGCAAATATAATAAGCTTTCATTCGATACCTATTTTAAATGATATTTGTTTACTAAAATGTAATATTGGGCAAAAGAATGACAAAACAAAATCGGAAATATTCAAAGATCTATTTATTTGGTCTATTTGAAAATAAAACTTTGGTCATTAAAAATATGTTAACATTATTTATATTCAAGAAAATAGATTGAAAAACCAAAAACAATTTTCAGAATCGGGAATCGAGATGTACTTCGGGTTCTTTAGACCATCAAACTTACGCAATTTCAATTTTCCTCAATATTTCATAGGGGTAGGGGTACGTTTAATGGCGCAATGGAACGTATAGGTCATAGAAATTGTAAAAATTTGGGTTCTTTGTAAAGCTCATACAATAAGCAATCATTTGATATATCCTTTTTATAACTGGGAAGCATTTGGTCAACATTTTGAAGCAACTGAAAGAAAAACTTGACCGAAAAAAGAAATTTTCCAAAAATTGTTACCATTGGGTCGATGCCACTGCTGGTGGACTGTTAGTCCCCGAGGATATTCACCAGCCCAGTAGTCAGTACTTCGGTGCTGACCCGAAAGCCGATTCTATTTGGACCCTTACAATATCTAAATTTTTGTACATTTTGTTGAAAACTAAGGAGTATCTCCCTCAGGCAAAGCTCTGTCCTTAGCTGGTTTTGGCTTTATATTCAGATCATATTGGTTATTTGTTCTCTATCAGTATTTTAACATTTTTGAGTTTATGGTCTTCCAAACGTTTAGATTTTATCTGCACTGAAGAGACATAAGTTGTCGAAATGCGCATATGCAGAAATCAAATTCACAGTAACTTCAGTATTTAGTTATTTACTTGATATGATTTCAGGGTCTTGTTGAGTTTTTTTACTCTAATTTCCTTCAAAGGAGCAACAATATCTAGAACACTAGTAAATAATTCTCTAAAACAGTTCCAATTTTCATTTACAGAATTTGATTCAGAACATTTTGACCAATTTATCTTGCTCAACTCTTCATTGAATATTTCAGGATCATAATTTTTCAAATATCTAAATTTTGATATTTTCATGTTTACCATTTGTTGTTTTCTTGATTTTTCTACAACAATATATAATATTATGATCACTGAGCCCAACACAAATTGTTCCTGATTTTGTAATATTTTCTGGACACACAGAGGCTATAGTTAGTCGTCATATAAGCTTGAGGTTGATGCATCATTAAACCTGGTTTAACCCACCATTTTATTTATAAATTCCCGTTCCAAGTCTTTAATATGATGGCTTGCCAAAAATGTTCTGTGTTTGATTGTGTTTCCCTGATTCTGTCTGTCGTATGCTATACGGATTATCCTTACTGGGTTCTCCCTTTGATCGATTCGGACTTTTTTGTTTATATGTTGTGATTGTCTTCTGTTTTTTTTTTCTCTAGAGAAATGGATAACAGTGATTGTAAAAACACTTTGCCAGTAAATTTTATTTTTGTTTACGATCACGTATCTATGATGTGTAATAATATGGATATGAGTTTAATGAATTTTGCTCAAACCGGTGCTAGGGGTCGTCTTGAACTTCAGCTGTGAGTTATGAGCAAATCTCATTGATGAAGGCCTCATGGTGACTTCAAGATGGAGAACAACTGTAAAATCGTTGTTTCAATGTTTGTTTTGCCATGTTTTTGTAAAGACGTGGTCTCATGTTCATTTACTACATATCCCTTCAATGATTATACTTCCACCTACTTATATGGAACAGGTGTATAGGGAGGGCAATGTTTCATGTATTTTCACATTTTAAACTCGCTGTATTTTCAAAATTTAACGGCGCTGAATTGATATACTTTTGTCGCTGAAATAATAATGTCGCTGAAATGAACATAGTTCGAAATGTCACTGAATTTATCATCTCCGGAGAAAAGATATTTTGCTAATTTGAGACAATGTGTTATAATTTATGAACAATTTTAAAAATGAGGCAAATGAATACTGACGAAAAATGAGAGAAAAAAGGAAATTCTAGTAATTAAAGAATAATTTAAAAACACCTCCAATAGAAATGGGGGAATTATAAAGTGCTTGAGGAGGGTAATATAATCTTCTCCATCCGCAAAAACTTTGAAGGAAAAGTAAGGCGTTTAAAAAAGGGAATACTTAAAAAGGAATTCAGACATTTAAATAGAAATCACAATAAAAATTTACATATTTCAAAAATACTTTTGATTTCGATATTTTTGGTAATGAGTACTTTTTCTTTACTGTGTTTTCCATATGATTTTTAACGCTGCTAATGTGAGGTTACTCCTTGAAACACATGTACACCCTAACAAAATTCACTGCTTATAACGCAAGTTCGGTATTTTAGTATTTTGAAAGAGAAAATATCTAAAACATCTATTTTTAAAGCATTTTTTTGTGCAACGTGATAAAACTTTCGAAAGAAAAAAATTTCGTTTAAAATTAATTGCCCGAACTACCTTAAAAAGTACATATTCCTTTTTTTAAAAATCGAATAGCAGCAACTGGAAACTACTAAAAAACTGAATTCATGGCTACATAAGGATCACACATAAACAGTCAACATGAATAACGAGGACAAAACTGATCATAAAAAGCCCACAAAAAGCACTATCAGTGGGTACCCCTAAAAAACAGGATTATCATCAATATAGATATATTTTTAAAGCGATCGAAGTTTTTTGTGTGTAATATTCACATTAAGCCATTGAATTAATGTTTACAATGAAAATAACTAAATTAAATGTGGATATGACATACAGTTATTATAAATAAAACATTGAGGCCACAAAAGCGAAATATTATTTATTTTTTCCATTACATTGTTAGGAAAATCACTGCACAAAGAATTACTGGATGTTTTTTTTAACACATCTAAGCATCTGAACAATGTCAGCCTATCATATTACAGATACATGACATTTAATTTTAAACGATTTTATGTCATATGGGTTAAAAGTCAATGACATTTTTCTATGAAAATGGTTGTTTAAATAATGTTTTACAAAAACTCAAATACGTTTCATCGTTATTTACCTTAATACAAAGTGGAAAAGGCCACAAATTAATATGTATGAACAAACAATATATTCGGCCTCAGTTAAACAAAAATGTCCAAATTAAAAAAAAACTTTCTTAAAATTAAGAAATGAAATAATCCGATATAAAAGTTAAATATGAAATGAAAATGCGAAATTAAAATGTATATGTTATAGTACTAGACGTATATGTGGTTACAAAACAAACATGTAAAATAACTTCATAGCAAAATATGGAAACTATAAATAATCTGACCTCTGAATTCTGCCTTTAAGAGCCACTGGGAGGACTGGAATCACTCACTTTATATTGGGTAGTGCGGGGTTCAGGAAAAGGGGTGTTTTTGATGTTTGTCATATTTTTGTTAACAATGGGCATGGGGAATTTTATTGAATTCAGTCGCTGATTTGATTGAATCTTTATATGACATATCAGCACCTTTATTGAATTATATCAGTTATCTGTCATTTAAGTATTTATCTCATAGTAATGATGGATTGAAATCTTTGTGAGTATTGCACAGTAAAATATTAACATTAATACAATCAAAAAGCTAAGGGTGCTAAATTTTGGCATCTCGTCTATAATGGTGTTGCAAGATACATAAAAAATCTGCAATGGATGCTCAAATTTCTTACAAGTAGTCTACAATGTAGTCGGGGTCCAAATGACCAATCGAAACATTCTTATTTCTATTCTTCTAAATTGTCAAATTTGTACACATTTCTTATCCTTCAGTTACATGTAACAACTGAAGAGTCCGACTTGTTTTACATGAAAAAAAACTTTGCGTTTAATAGAAATTTTCTGTTTTTATAAAAATTCTAACCCTTTAAAATACCGAGGCTTTATTCCGTGTATACTCGGTGGATGTCCTTGGTACTGAATTTGGCCTCCCATTTCGATATTTTTGGTAATAAGTACTTCTTTTCTGGATACTTTCTCTATCGGTTTTTGAACATCTTTGAATTAATGGTCTTCCAAATGTTTAGATTTTTATCTGCACTGAAGAGACACAAGTTGTCGAAATTCACAGTAACTTCGGTATTTAGTTATTTGTTACCACTGGGTCGATGCCTCTGCTGGTGGACTGTTAGTCCCCGAGGGTATTCACCAGCCCAATAGTCAGTACTTCGGTGCTGACCCGAAAGCCGATTATATTTGAAATCTTGCAATATCTAAATTTTTGTAAATTTTGTGGAAACTAAGGAGTATCTCCCTCGTGCAAAGCACTGTCCTTAGCTGATTTTGGCTTTACATTTAGATCATATTTGTTGTTTGTTCTCTATCAGTTTTTGAACATCTTTGAGTTAATGGTCTTCCAAATGTTTAGATTTGTATCTGCACTGAAGAGACATAAGTTATCGAAATGCGCATATGCAGAAAATAAATTCACAGTAACTTCGGTATTTAGTTATTTGGATTATGACTTTCCATATTGTTTGATGTTTATGCCAATGGGGAACATATTATTACAAGTAGTACAAGTATGATATCGTTAATTTTAGACAAAGTTAGCTTTTCCCCACAATCATACAGGATGAAAGCTTCGACGCTTTCTGCGAGTTGGCCTGCATCTGTGTACTCGAGCAGTGACGGGTGCTTGCGTGGAGCAGATTATGCTTAAAATTCCGGAGCACCTGATGATACCTCAGTTTTTGTAGGGTTCACACTGCTAGTTCTTGAGTTTTTTGGAATCCTGTTCATTTTTGTTTGTTTGTTTTGTCTATGTCATGCTTTTTCGTGTTGGATATGAATTTGGATTTTTGATTTTGGAATTCCCCCTTTTATAATTTTTGCTTCGATATTCGTTATCTGATGTATGTTTGAACAACTACTGCCACTACCAAATGCATGATATTTGGACTCATCTTGTCGGAATGACATGAGATTATACAACCTGACCACAAAACACTTAAAAGAATCTTTTATTTTCAGTGTATGGTATCCTCTACAATTTATCTGTTTTATGAAATCGTGTTTTAAAAAATGTCATCAAAAGGAAATTTCTCCGAATGCATTCGGCTATTTAAATTTCAGCACACAAAAAGGGATTGATATAATAACGATGCGTGAGTTGTCTTTTTTGCCAAGGTTATTAAGGGAGTATGAGTGTCAGACATTTTGTAATCAGAATTGAAAGGCTGACATTTTGATGAGCTTTGTTAATAAAATAACATGAGCTAAAATTTTTGAAAATCCATGTAAGAATTTTTGATATATAAGTCGTCAAAATTTTGGCGGAAAACGGTTCTCTCCAGAGTTTTCCTTCAATTTCCATTAGCTGTTTATATTCCTTAAAATATATGAAAATATAATCTGAAGTTTATTCATTGTCTATTTTATACATTTTAAAGTGACCTTTGACGAAGAACATAAGATACATGTGCAACAAAATTTCACCCTGTTTGAAATGACTTAATACCGAAGTACTGTGAATTTAAATTCTGCATATGCGCATTTCGACAACTTATGTCTCTTCAGTGAAGATAAAATTTAAACGTTTTGAATGGAAAATCCGTAGGATATCGAATGCCTCTGAAATCTGACGCTCGTACTCCCTTAATAAATATCCTGACATTTAAAGGAACCCAAACCATAACCTAACAAGTAATATATAAAAAATTCAGCATAGCATTACAAGACATACCTACACACAAGGAAAAGCACAGAAAACCAAAAACAGATTTTCACACAATGATAATCACAGCAAAACAAAACGGCTTATGTAAACTATAGCTAGGTTACAGCATAGGTTCTTTCTTACTACTACTGATTATATATACTGTACTAACAAAAACACGGAAATAGATCATGTGGTAATTTTGCACTGTGATACAGTATTTGAATTTTTACTCTCTTATACATGAAGATTAACGAAAAACCGTCCTGATCCTACTAAATAACAAAATACCGAAGTGACTGATAATTTATTTTCTGCATATGCGCATTTCGACAACTTATGTCTCATCAGTGCAGATAAATCCAAAAATTTGGAAGTCCATTAATCGAAAAATAGGTTTAAGCTGATGGAGAACAAATAACCAAAGAGGTCTAAATAGAAAAAACAAAATTCAGCTAAGGACAGAGCTATGCATGAGGGAGATACTCCTTAGTTTTTAACATAATTTTGCAAAATTTAGATATTGTAAGTTTCAAAACAATCGGTTTTCGGGTCAGTACCGAAGTACTGACTGCTGGGTTGGTGAATACCCTCGGGGACTAACAGTCCAACAGCAGAGGCATCGGCCCAGTGGTAATAAATAACAAAATACCTGATACAAAAAAAAAACTATCAATTTATACAACAATGAAAAAACATCCAAACAGATCAGCCGATTTGGCGTAGCTTTTTAACCATTAAACTTCTTTTTTATTTCAAGCAACAATCAACATCCCAACAGATATTTTACCAGGCACAGGTCAACGACACGTGTAGGTATAAACGAATCTTTGCAACACTTGGAAATATTTCAAAATTGTTTTCGGCATATATACATATTTTTTCCATTATATTAAACTAGCAACTTTTTATGCTAAATCTCATTGAAGTGGCATAAATTAATTACTTATCGACATTGTACTTAGAAAGCAGAATTATACATACAATAACTTAAGGAAAGTGGGGTGTCTTCGTTTCTGACATAAGAAATTCTCTAAAATTTGAAGTATAAAATTTTGAGCAATATGCTATAAAATATGCAAAAAAATTGGGACACGGATATGTCAAAAAAGATACAGAGTACTATTGATTGGTCGATTTTTCTTTTCTTCATTTTTTTGCACTATATTTACAATGGAATGAAATGGCTTTACCACTATTCAAGGGCATATTCTTTCTATAAGCAGACATACAATTTTTTCCAAACGTTGAATATTCATTGGTACAATATAAAATTTCAATTAAAAAACACAAAAAAAGATATGTCACGGCCCTTTTGAAAGAGTTATTTCATGAGGAATTTGTTAGTTGTTCAAGAAAGAGGAGATTACTAAATTGAAGTAATTTGGGACCCGAAATTTAAAAAAAAAGATTTTGGAGAAATTATAATAAATATGTTAAAATGCTTTTGAAAAATTGCAATATCTAAATTTTTGTAAATTTTGTTGAAAACTAAGGAGTATCTCCTTCATGCAAAGCTCTGTCCTTAGCTGATTTTGGCTTTCAATTTAGATCATATTCGTAACTTGCTCTCTATCAGTTTTAAGCAGCTTTGAGTTTATGGTTTCCAAATGTTTAGATTTTATCTGCACTGATGAGACATACGTTGTCGAAATGGCCATATGCAGAAATTCAATTTGCAGCAAGTTCGGTATTTAGTTATTTGTTACCACTGGGTCGATGCCACTGCTGGTGGACTGTTAGTCCCCGAGTGTATTTACCAGCCCAGTAGTCAGTACTTCGGTGCTGACCCGAAAGCCGATTTATTTGAAAAATTGCAATATCTAAATTTTTGTAAATTTTGTTGAAAACTACAAGTTCGGTAATTAGTTATTTGAATGCTTTGTGTTCGTCTACCTTATTTTTTTTTAACAAACTTAGAAAATTTGACCTATTCCATGGTATTTCTGTATATAATTATCTTCCTTAGATAAAACTTTTTGAATTTTAGCAAATATATAATATTATTGGAACAAACTTGATACTTATTGTTCATTTTTATTTAAATTATTGTATTAAAAACATACAAATTCATTTAGCCAACATTCCCATGGAATTATTGAATTTTTGCTTAGATGCGCAAAAAGATGTTCAGTTTTAGACACCCCAACTACAAATGTACCTTAAGTCTAAACGACCAAATTGAAAAGTAACATCATTGTAGTTTTTCACATATAAAATTTTTGTTTTGCATGCATTCTTCATCTTTTAATGTACCGATAGATAACTTGTGGGCAGCAGTTTGCTTCAGTACTATTTGCAAAACTCTCATCATTGTTATTTGGTTGGAATGGACCCGATCTGAAATAACTCGTAGCATTTGTAGATATCCATTTCCATTGCCCCTCATTGTCAATATCTGAGGCTCCAACAAATAGTAGTACATTGGGCCCTTTATCTACTGGAAAAAGAAAAAATAGATATTTAAATGCATTTGTAATATGTAATATCAAAGAGGCAAGTAATTCACAAATTACAACATATTATTAATACTTGAACTTTACAGCTCAAATGTATATTGTTGAAGTTTACAATAACTCTGAGATGATGAATTCCTGCACTCGATCGCCACCCCCAATGCCCAGTATTGCAGAAAGATTAATATGAATGTTTTGACCAAACACTTTTTACTTTTTTAGCTCCATTTTACAAACCTTATGCCAGATGTCTACTGCAAACTCTTAGGGGTAAAAAAAAGCATTCGTAAAGATAAAAATATTGCTAGGATTATATTTCACGGTGACTCCAAGATGAAGAACAACAAAAAATGATGTTCCATTGATTTATTCTACACTGTATTTGTAGAGACTTTGGCTTGTGTGCATTTACTCCATGCCCTTTCAATTTTCATTAAGAACTGGAGTTTTCTCTTCTGCAGTGTGGAGTCCGTGAAAAGATTCCTCGTGCGAGGGATATTTGCTCCCTTTATATTTCAGTTATGTTGTACTTATTCTTGAGGGAATGTCTCATATGGATATAAAATCATACCTTCAAATTTTGACATTTTGATTTTTGTAATTTCTAAATGTTACTCTACATTGAGTCTACATTTCACAGTTCATTCGCTGTCGTCGTGCATGTAATGTGTACGTCGACTTCGTCAACAGAGCAAAATTACTATCCCAAAAGTTACTTAGCCACGGTTATGTTCAATCACTGTTACTATTTTCACTCAAAAAGTTTTATGGTCGTCATCACGAATTGACTGATCGTTACAATGTGTCTGTATCACAAATGAAGATGGACATATTTCAATAGACCCCGAGATATTACTGGATTGACACTTACCGAATTTGATATTACACTGGACTTTTCACTCGCAGTGTGACGGGTGTCACATGTGAAGCAGGTCATGCTTACCCTTCGGAGCACCTGATGACACTACTTTTTAGGGGTTCACACTTTGAGTGCCTTATTTTTTGTGGCGTTTGTTTTATGTACTGTTTGTTTCGTCGTCGTCATTTATGTCCTCTGTCTGTATGTAATCTGTAGGTAGCAACCATTTGATTTTTATGGGGCAAGGAAGGAACATCTGATCCTGGAAATTTTTTTCACGCATTTTTTGAGCCTGACATTTTTTTCTCACTTGAAGTAATCTTGTCATTTTTTTTTCGGTCCAAACTAGAAATTTTGCTTCATATATGTCATCCTGGATATTTTTTTCAGCTTCCTCCTGTCCTGATATTTTTTTTTCGCCAATTTTCTGATCCTGGATTTTTTTTTTAATTCCTTCCTTGCAAATCCCATAAAAAATCAAATGGCTGCTCCCTTATATTGTCATGCATTCTGGATATACAACTTTTAGTCCTTGCTTCGGTATTCATTTGGAAATTTATCCGTCCACCTGTTTATTTTGCCCAAATCTTGCTACTTTGAAATGTCATGTTTTCTTCCGATTGACTCGACGAGTGCCCCGGTGTTATTTGTGTGATTGTCTTCTGTATCACAATACCAAAACTTTGACTTACTTGTAGAACGGAAAAATTCCTGAAATGGGAAAAGTATGTATAGCTTCACATATAAGCAACAATCCTATCAGATGATGGGAGTGTGGTATTTCAAACGTTTTGATTTTATCTGCACTGAAGAGACATTAGTTGTCAAAATGCGCACATGCAGAAAACAAATTCACAATAACTTCTGTATGTTCAAAATGTAGTTATGTGAAAGCAATCTCTCTAATGGTACAGAGGAAAAACTTTTGCAGTTTCCGATTTTAAATACTGTAGGAGAAGTTACAATGACAAATGATTAACCCTAATAACCATATAATGCATTCAACAATAATGTGTGTTTTTCTAGAAAAAAAAAATAAATAAAAATAAAAGATTAAAAAGAAAAGAAAAACAACAAAATTATCAAAAATCGATATCCAACTAGCATGTAAATCTTTGATACATATACAATCATCCTGCAAAATCAGAACATCCTTTCTTATAAACTGTAGGAGGTATCAGGACAGCTGATGTACCCTATATGCAATATTATGCAGAAAAATGACAAAGTGGAAGTTGTATTTTTCTAAAACATTATCGAAAATCTAAATCCATGTAGCATTTTCTCATATATGTAAAATCAACCTGCATACAGAAAACCCCTACCCTAAATATTGTAGGAGGAGTTATCCGGGCAAATGATGTAGGGGTAGGCAATAGACAAAGTTCAAGAAAGTGTATTTTTGTAAAATGTTTTCATGATCAAAATCCAAATAGCATTTTGATATATGCACAATCAATCTGCAAAATAAAACCTTCCTACCTTTAAAACTGTTGGATGTGTTATCCAGACAAATGATATACCCTATAAGTATTTTATCGCCTAAAAATAACTAAGTTCAACAATGCATTTTTGGTGAAAAAAAATCAGCAAAAATCAAAATCAAAGTACCATGCACATTTTAAGCATTTTTCCCCCTTAAAATGACTAATTTCAACAATGCATATTTTGGTTAAAAAAATCAGCAAAATTGAAATCCAAGTACCATGCACATTTTAGATATGTTCACTATCAGTGCTGACCCGAAAGCCGATTCTATTTGGAACCTTACAATATCTATTTTTTGTATATTTTGTGGAAAACTAACGAGTATCTCCCACATGCAAAGCTCTGTCCTTAGCTAATTTTGGATTTACATTTTGATCATATTGGTTACTTTTTAAACATCTTTGATGTTATGGTCTTCCAAACATTTAGATTTTATCTGCACTGAAGATACATAAGTTGTCGAAATGCGCATATGTAGAAACTAAATTAACAGAAACTTCGGTATTTAGTTATCAGTAGCATGCATATCTTTGATATGTGCAAAAAAAAACTTCCTATCATTAAACCTGTAGGAGGAGTTATCTGGACAAATGGTGTACCCTATATGCAATATATAATGCGTACAAATGACAAATTTCAACAATGTGTAGTTTTCCCAAAAGTTATACAAAATCAAAATCAATCTTTGATATGTGCAAAATCAACTTGCAAACTAAAAACTTCCTATCTTAAAAACAGTAGTAGGAGTTATCCGGACGAATGATGTACTCTTTATGCGATAAAATGTATACAAATGACAAAGTTCAACAGCTAGTGTGTAGTTATCTGAAAAATTATTCAAAATCGAAATCCAAGTACCATGCACATCTTTGGTATGTGCACAATCAAACTGAAAAATAAAAACTTCTTTTCTTAAAAACTGTAGGATTTATCCGGACAAATTGTGTACCCGCTTGAAGACAGGCGGATGGACGGACGGAATGACGGACTGACGGGCGGACTGAAGAACCAGTAAAAAACTATATACCTACGCACCTCCGTTGCGTGGAGTATATAAATCGGAATATCACGAAAAAGTAAACAGATTGGGAGGTCAGCATACCCATTATTTTTACAAGTTTATTGGCTGAAGAGTTGTCAATTTAATTAGAGCTCGACGTACAAAGCTGACAGACAGACAAACGGACACTCAGACAATACGTCTGACATCAGACGAGTATATTATAATCATTGAAATACGCATTTGGTTGCAAATATTCACAAATAAAAAACCCTTTATAATAATGTAATCAAGAAATCCACGGCAAGGCTAATGCGACTCCTGCAACACTATTTACATGCATACAATCATGCATATTAAATTTTACGAACATTCAAGATAAACTTGAAATCACATCGGCAACAGAATTTTGTCTGAATACGGTGTTTCCAAAACAGGATTATGTGTCCACATTAATTGTCTAATTGGAATATAGATAATTCAAGGGAGCTTAATTTACCACGCACGATCTATATACACTTGCTGTCGATCAGGTTATAGTGGCAACTGTTGAATAAGTTTATATATTCAAGTTCCTATTTATTATTTCTAAATCTAAAAATTTAAACGCAAATTGTTTGTCCTATGATGTCTATTCTATTGGTATTTTCGAATTATGCATTAAAACAAGATAAAGAACAACAATAAAAGCGTTGTTCCATTGCTTGGTGTAATCATGTATTTGTAGAGACTTTGTCTCATATGCATTTATTCTATATCCTCATTGTTAATCAATAAATCTGTCCTAAGCTATATACATATAGCTGTTTTGCTTCGAACTCTTAAACATTTGAGCACAGTTCAAACTTTTGATAACTAGTTTTCTTAAGTTAACTTTAAACATGGAAGAACATATGGAGGTATTTTACAAAAATATTTGAATATGATTTTTATTTTCTAAAAAAGACTAATATTCTAATACTGATCTTGCTGATTTAAGAATTGTTTGTTTTCCTGGTTTAAATACAGTAGATCCTGTTATTCTACCTGAAATTTTACACGTAAAAACATCGTTCATTGGAAGATTGCATTGGCGGATCCAGAGGTGGGGGGGTTGCGGTTTTCTGGACAAGTGCATGTATTTTTTAATGAATATCCTGATGTTTTATTAAGAAATACCCCGAAAATTTTCGAATTTCCTTTCAATTCTTATTGGAACCCCCCTTTCCTGATTGCCTGGATCCGCGCCTAAATTGCGGTATGATAGGCACAGTTTGTAATTACAGTGGCAAATGCAATACTATGCGATGCCCTTGTCGTAAATCGAAGATTTCCTTCTCTACCAGATGTCACAAAGTTCTACCAACTATTACAACAAATGAACAGTTATTATGTCATTATAGTGTTTTAGTATTTAGTTTTATAAATAAAAATGCTGTGAATTACATACTTCTTATTACAAATCAAAACTTTTTTTACAGCTTGGAATGTTAGTTTAGTAATATCCAGAATCCTCCTGATCGAAATATCCAGTATTATTCTGGATCATACTAGAAATTTAGTATGAATCGGAATCCCACTAGTATAAATTAGGATATCCCAATTTCTCCTAGGAGAAATTGGAATTCCAATTTGTACTGGATTAAATCCAGTACAAACTGTAATTCTAATTTGTCCTGGTAGAAATTGGAATTCCAATTTGTACTTAATTAAATCCAGTAAAAATCGGAATTCTAATTTGTCCCAGTAGGAATTAGAATTCCAATTTGTACTAGGATGATTCCGGATCCTACTGGATTCCAATTTGTACTGTAACATATATGTATCTAAATAAAAAACATTGCCATCTAATATCGATGTATAATCAAACATAATTATAGTGTTTTTGTTATCATTTTACAAAAGTATTGACAGACTTGCAATGATTTAGTCAGAACGCCACAAAATTTAACCCTGTCGGTTCACATTTATTGACTTTATCCTACCATAATGAGGCTTTTATGAAAGTACAGTCGACCCTTTGACTGTCTGTATTTCAAGTTTGTCGATTTGTCCAGACAAACATATGACTGACGTATCAACTACAGAGCACATCGCATTATAATATAAAATAGTACAAACGTTAGAAAATACTTTAAAACAACGCAATAATTCATCTTTACACCATCGAATTCTTCTTACATTTTATGAAAGTTTCCTATTTTGCCTTAGTCTTCAAGAATTCAAAGCAGTTGTGAATTAATCTAAGCAGGTTTTATATATAACGTTTTGAATTAAAAACAAAATGTGGTAGAAGGTGTTGAAAAGCCAAAAGGTTAAATATTTCCACCAAAATTTAAGTAATTTCAATAAAATTGTTTTCCAGATCAAAATTGAATTGACATCACTAGTAAAGTGCTCGATGTTAATGAAATTATTTAAATGCTGTGTAGTAAACGGTTAAGAGTTACCCTTCACAATTATACACAAATATACAAAGGTTGTCCGTAAAGTTTGTGTACAAGTAAAAGCAGCGTTCTATAAATCATTTTTGCATACGCCTAATCTTTTACTGTTTATAAATTATGAAAGATCAAGTTTACACAATTCCGAATGCAATATTGAAATTTTTACTTTGCATTAAGGATAGGTTAGTGACACGGGCACACGCTTTTTGTTTGTTTAAAAGTGAATTGTTAATACAACGGAAATATAGGGTCGATCATTTCTCATATTAAATATGTACTAGATTTATCATACTCAATCTGTACCAGAACTATTTTGACATACACATAAGATATGTATATCAATTTTTGACAACTGTATCATCACGTAAGCAAGGCTTCATAATCTGGTTGGTGTGGTGATATTTTGGCAGCAAAGTTACTTTCTTCAGTAATTACATACTTAGCAGAGACATGATCTGTGTTTTGCATTATGCAAGGTCTCCTATTTTGCATACGTTGTTGGGTAATGAAGAGAAACTCCTTTGCCTTGTGTTTATGTTTATTAACGTTCAGCCATTATATACAATCTAACTTCCTAAGAGTTAGTTGCTAAGGCACAAAGCAACGTAACTAGTGTAGATACATGTTCCATTAGTGCCGTTGGGCGTAAAATGGTGCTAAATGTCCGACAGACGGTCATTGGTAGATCCAGTCTGCAATAATGTGTTCCACAGTCGTAAAATTATGCTCTTGTTTATATTCCCATGTCGATTAAATTCCTTTCGGGTTATCTCTGCATGAAGACTGCCGATGCTGATATTTTCAGTAGTAGGATTCAACCTAAATATGGTGGCATTTTAAAGTAAGATCAAATAAAGCTACAAACTTCATAATTTTACGCTAAAGTTAAATAGTAAACAAACCACAAAATGTTAGTGAAAATCGTAAGCAAACATTCGCGAAAAAAATGTGATATGCACTTTAACTGAGTCATCACGCTCATATCAATATATTACATCGACATATCATTTCATTTATATGTCGATGTAATTTATTCTTTATTTGTTTAATTATGTAAGTGTATTTGAGAAGACTTCTTGAGCTAACGCTCGTGTCTGATCAATATGGGACTTATGAATCATGTTCAGTCCGGAAACAGTTCTATTCTTATACGTAAAAATCAGTATATCAATACATTAAGAGGGACTCACTAATTAATGAACACTGTTGAGCTAAGGAAAATTTAGTTAAAGAATTGTCATAAAGGAAAATTTATAAATGCACTTCAATTTCATAATAAATAATTTTTAATGGGATATTTATTTCAATAGGTTTAGAAATCCAGTATTCCTTCTTTCCAGTATCCGGGGCGATTGTTTTCACCTTCAATTGAACGAGAGTTCCTATCTCGAAAGTCCCGTATTGTCATGAATATGTTTTCTCAATAAGTACCCTGCTCATGTGATAAAGAGCCATATATACTATAAAAGTTTAAAACTGTAACCATTAAATACTGGTAAAACTAACAATTGATTTTCTCCAGGTAAAAAAAAAACATAAATTATATTTTGAAAAATGAAAAAGGACTTAGCGTTACTTTTCTTAAGAATATAAATTAATTTTCAAAATGATACATACATTGCGACAAATGTCATCTTTATAAACGAAATCAAGTTAGAAGGAAGACCCAAGAATCTATTTGCACAAAACCAGTCCTATTAGGACACAAAACAACGGCAGTCGAATACCGGAAGAACATAGCAGAAGAATACATTAATCAATGTCCAGAGATTAAGGAAAAATGAAAACACAAGAAGACACAACACACCACAAAACACACGAACACACAAATACAACACTCAAAACTAAAACACTAAGAGTGTGAATTAAAAAAAAAACAGTGTGACGATAGGTCCTCCGGAAGGATAAGCTTTCCTGCTCTGTATACAACACCCGTCACACTATCAGTTGGCCAATCCAGGATAAAGTCATAATCAGCAATGTAAAATCCTTGAAGACGTAAATCTGGCTGAAAATGTCTGTTCTTTTTTTTATTATACCGACATTTCATATCTATCTATTATGTCGTGTTGACTACCATAGAATTTTGGAAGGGATGAAAGTAACAAAGACTGAACATATCCATGATCAGCAGTTTTTGTGATAGAGCTTTTGCTCTTTTCACAAAGTCACTGTAAGGAGTACAAGCTTTAAATTAACGAAACAACTGCTCAAGGTATGAAGCAGTGTTGGGTGTATCTGTTGTCTCCTTAATTTCAAGATCATTGGGGTAGATCCGAATTATCACTAAAATCCATTTAATCTAACGGGTCTCCTTATAAAGATATATACGACGAAAACAGCAAGGGATTAAGTTGTTTATGCCACAGATTTAATACGTTAAACATATATATTAGGTCCATAAGACCATCCCCTTTGAGCAAGCTCCAAGAACAACTTCTTTGTCCTTACTGAAAAATAATTCCAAATGTAATTGTAACGTTCATTTTCATTGGTCAACGTCATGGATAGCAACGGAAATATTTTTCGATATTTCTGTTTGCCCATTAATCCGCTCCGCAAAAATATAGTGCAGCAAATTAAGACGTCGTTAACATGGAACACGCAGTTTTTTTACATACAAAATTGGAATGAAAAGAATTAAAAACTGATTTTTAGGAAACTATGTATGTTTAAACTCCGGCAGCTCACTCACATACTTTACATAAAGTCCTTCGGACTTTATTCAGTTTGTGAGTGAGTTGTCGGAGCTTATACATAGATAATTTCCTAAAAATGAGTGTTTAATCCTATAGTATCCCCTAGGATATAACATTACGAGAATTGTTTCCTATATGATACAATATAACAAGAATTTCATCTCAATAATACAAATTAACAAGTATATTGCTAAATTAAGTTGTATATCTCTTAACCTCCTGAATTTTACGAAGAAATCGTCTCAGTATTAAAATTTACAACAAAGGGGATGACTCAAATTTCACAATTTTCCATGTTCTAC
>MJUU01065074.1:0-10697 GCA_002080025.1 Modiolus philippinarum | reverse complement strand
GTCTCGGGCCAATATGGGTGTCTCGGGATGATAACCAGGCCAATATGGAAATGCCCATGTATTAATCTGTATTTAATCGCAATAAACATAAATTTTTCCTGTGACCAATTGTTGTTCGCCAAACATAATATGTATGTAGTACCCCATATGTCTGAAAATACACCCTACCCCATGATATGAAATGACGCAAATGTTATGACTAAGTTTGTTTCATTTACAATTGCAGGGAATGTTTTGACGAAAAAGTGCTTAACATTAAATAGATATTCAATATACAATGAAAGAATATGGAGTAAATGCACATGAGACAAAGTCTCTACAAATACATTGTAGAACCAAGCAAAGGTCAGATATGAAACTGTTGTCGTCGGTTGCGACGTTTTTATTTCTGACAACTTACTCAGGGTCCTTTGACCACATGAATTTTAAGTTTCGTAATATTTCTTATACCCAGATGCTGGTAATAGCAAATTTTGTACCTTGATTACATTTCAAATCTGGTTTTAGATAAGCAAGCTACTAATAATAGTATCTGACACACACATGAAAAATCGTAAATTGCTCACTAAGTAGGATAAAATTTTAAAAATTGATACAGATCTTACGTATAGATTAATTTGATTTGAAGGTAAATAAATAACAAAATACCGTAGTTACAGTAAATTTACCAAACGATGAAAATATAACTTTTTGACACTGTTGGTGTTCTTAATTCAGAATTATGTTACTTTTTCACAAACGAAAGCCTTGGTTTGCGCACATTCTTCGTCCATCATATAGCCATTATCCACCCTTAACCCGCCACAGTTTGCCTCTGTGCTATTCGCAATATTAGCGTCAATATTATTTGGTTGACTTCCTTTCCACCTAAAGTAATTGGATGCACTGGACGATATCCATTTCCACTGTCCCTCACTGTCTATATCTGAAGCTCCAACAAAAATTTCTAATCCAGGCGCTTCCACTACTACAAAATGGAAAAAAGGAATACGGAAATGAGTGTCATTATAATTTCCTACATAGAAATGCATTCAATTACCATTTGGAAAAAAGAGTGATTTGGGGAAAACTGAATGGCAATATATCTTTTTTTTCTATTAGACTAGAGGGTGAAAATATTTTCCAAGAAAATGATAACCCCCTCCTTCATTGTGAATTACTAGTTTCGTATAAAAATCAAAATCAAACTCCTTCATTGTGAATTACTAGTTTCGTATAAAAATCAAAATCAAAGTTAAACTGGAATAATTTAGTCAACTAAATATGGTATCTTCATTCATATTTACCAAAGGTTTGATTTTCTTTTCAGTAAAACTTTACTACAAGGCCCAGGAACTCAACCCTCTTTGCGATAAATGAAAGTTCTTAATATGGGGCTTCAGGAGCTATCAATTTAATCATTTTTTTTCATATCAAATAAGATTATATCTTGTTTCAGAGTTAGGATCTCAATTGCCAAAATAATTTGAAATAAGAAATCAATTTGTTTGGAGAGGCGTTGGTCAACCCTGAATGTTTTGTAATGTATCAGCCAATTCATCATATAATAAAGTACATGTAAGTGAGAAACGAACAGTCAGTCTAAAAACAATGGAAACATCAGATAAACAAAGAAACAAAGACATAATATGAGCGCGGCACAGAAGAGAAAAATGACGAAACACACATATGGTATACAAAAATGAACAATACGGACCCCATACAATCATGGGTGAGATCAGGTGCAACGGTAGAGTGAGCATCTCCTGCTTCTCATAAGTTAGAAGATTATATCTTTTTAAGAATGGGAAACTCTTCTGATTTCAAGATTATTTACAATTCTTGAAACGTTGTCAGGTGAGGTACACACCTGGGGGCTTAGTATGTATCAATCTATTCATTTTATTACAAATAAAAAATATATAAATCCCTTACTGGTTGGGACCTTCAGATAATTTAGAAGTCTGACAAAACTTGGGATTTTTTATCATCCCAGCTGAATTGCTATTGACAAGACTCACTAATTAATATATACATAAAGTTAAGGCATATTGATTTCAATAGTTTTCAAGATATGCTATCATTTTAATAGGAGTAGGAACTTGAGATCATTTTGGAGGAGGGATCCGGTATGTGTCAAATAATTAATCTCATCAGTAATAAAATTATAAAGGTGGAGTTGTCGGGAAATGAAACGTTTTCAGCACATTTGATAGTTTCTGAGGGTTTCTGATGAGTATCGACCGATTCATTTTATCAAAAGTTATTATACTATATATAGTAGAGCGGCGAATTAAGCAAAAGTCCCTTATTTAAAAAGTTTAAATGACCCAAATACCCTATTCGTTTTTCTCAGTCGTTTTGGATAGCTTAATTATTATATTTTTGAAATATGTCTGTCGTAAAAATGAAATGTGGTAGAAACAATGTGATAATTGCAATTGAATGGCAGGACCCTAAACGGAATGTCAACACCCCAACTAATCTTTTGGGCTTGTTACCTAATAAACGAAAACTTATCTACAAATGGCATTATTACATGAAAAAGAGATAATTGCTGAAACATTTTTCACGTAATAGATCATTCTTCGAAGTTGCGTCCTATTTTTATAGAAGATTAGAAAATACCCATAAAATCAACCCAAAAATCAGCGTTTTTCTCGAATTGAACACAAAATAAACAATTACAATATGCAGTTATTGTTTTAAGTTAAACTGTACGCCCTATTTAACAAGTTCGATGGTAATTTTGTGTCAAAGCACTAACCAATTATGTTTTAAATGCATTTAAATTGTTTAAAATTAGAATATTCAATCCGTAAATATTTCGTAGTTAGTCCGTCAATCATTTTATTATTAAATAAAACGATCAAATTCGTTCAGTTGATTAACGATTTCTTAGTTTCTAAACATACCCCTTGTTAGTTTTGCTACTTTATGTTTAAATTTATTGATACACAATGTATTCAAGGCAAATAGTGCGTGTTTTGGGGATATATTTACCAATTAATGTTAGGGTGTGTTTGATTTGTATTGAGAAAGGTGTGTGTGATTAGTATTGTTAGTAGTTCGTAAAACTGAAAAGTCCCCATAGTCTAAATAAGTATATATTAAGCGCAGTCTAACAGATACTAGTCATTAAGGAAGCTAAGGTCGTTTTTACATATGACATTGACAAATATTTGTGATTGTTTTTCTACTTTCTGTTGTTTGGCGTTTTTATCCTCCTTGCTTTTTTTAAAATATTTTATTTTGTTCTGTTCTTTTTCTTGTTTTGGGGGGTGATATTGCTTTTTTGTTTTTGTTTTGTTTTGTTTTGTTTTATTTCTTTGTGTTTTTTTTCGGTTTTTTATTTGTTTTTTGTTTTGGTTTTTTTAACTTTTTTTTAATGTTTTTTGGATTTTGTTTGTTTGTTATGTTTGATTTTTTGTTTGTTTTGGTTTTGGGTTCCTTTTCCGGGAAGTGTTTACAACATCAGAGGTTAGGCCAACACAACATACAGGCAGCAGATATGGTATGATTTTTTACGCTTTTCGGATCCATGCATTGTTATTAAAATGTTCGAGTCGGATTATATACTCTGTTCTTTTTGTATATGCAATAAGTGTTTTTAATATTCTTAAACTAGATAGCTACATCTTAAAAGGTTGTTTAGAAATGAATGTTTGAGATGCTCTATAATTCAAGAATATCGCTTGCAAAATTAAATGACCCGTCATTGCTAGGTTTACACCGCCGATCAGACCAACTCGATCAACTAGACAATGCTGTTTTATCCCGATCAACGTCATAAAATTCATTGATCGAGCTAGCTCACGACGTCCACTCGACCTTTACCCGATTTAACACGACTAACACTCGACCACTCTCGATCTCTTCACGATTCACGTACGACTTATGCTCCACCCACATTTGACCAACCAGACTTTGTCAGATTGAGCCAGATTATAGCACGATTTGTGTTTGATTAACTAGACCTGGTCGGAAGAACATCGAGAAATGGTCGAGTGTGCTCGAGTTTGTCCTATTAGTACGTTTGTATATACGGGGGTAAAATGTGAAAATTCAGGGAACAGTTCAGCATGGTGAAAGAGCAGCAAAATTTGTGGCCCATGTGGCTGATGCTTCAAAGAAAAGATGATAACTGTGATAGATCTAGAGTAGCAGAGAAGGTGGGTCTGACACAGAAAGTGTGTAGTTTGGGTTATACAATAGCAAATGCTTCAAAGTCATCATTATAGAGGAATGAATGTTCGCTTTAACATACTAGCAGGCCATCCTCAGCATGCGTCAGAACGCGACTGTGCGTTTTTCCTGTCATTACATGTATCACTAATCTGATACATAAAACAGAAGACATATCATCACATGATATCGGTGGTAACTAGATTTACAGTAGTTTCCATGTATAGCTTTAAACCTGATTTCTGTAGAAAATCCGGTTTTTATAAAGTAAAAATGGCGAGCGGCTGCCCGTTTGGTACATTTTCCCGGTACAAATCTAAAAGATTTTTTTTAGTTTCTAGTAAATGTTACAAATATTCAAAATAACATTTTTCTGATGGGATTGAATCATATCTTTTGATAAGAGTACAAACCTGCTCGGAAGAAATAATATAGTTAATTCTTGAATTCACGTATTTAGTGAATCTGTTTCTGGGCTGTGTATATTGGGTACATCTTGGTTTCGATTTCAAATTCTGTCAGCATAACTAAATTCGATCGAATTTAAGCCCTCTCAATCATCCTTATACTAGAAGCATGCACAGTCTAATATTCTTTTCTACAATAATAGCAAGATTGAGCTTTTGTCATTATTTTGTGTCCGTTGTCCATGAACTTTGCATTCAAATATAGTCTATCCAGAAACCGCCGAGTCATGATAGACCTCCATTGGTTCAATCTGAAAAAAAAGTCATGTCCGTTTCTAATCAACTACAACCGCCAACTGTGAATATACTAGTAGTTTTAAATTGGATCTTATGGGAAAACTCATTTAAACGTTACCTCTAAAACTCCTAAGCCAATAAGACCAAACTTGTTACGATTGCCAAATGATGGTCCCTTTTCAAAATAGTGTCTGTCATATCGTCAGCTAATACAAGATGACTGCCAAAGGGGAACAAAGTTAAACATTGTACCAGAAGGATTTTCACTGGAGCAATTGCAGACAAAATTGGTCAAAATAGTCCTTGGATGTTCCAATTTCAAAATAGTATCCATGAAATCCAAGATGGCCCACAACGGGGAAGATAATTAAATATTCGACACACCTTAGATATCCATTCAAATACTTTCTACTCTGAAACTACTTTGCCAATTGGTCAAAATTGAAAACAAGAGTCCTTGGCTGGTGCCCACTTGAGATAGTATCCGGCAGATTCTCATCATATCAAAGATGATCACCAGCAAAACTTGATCACAATAGTCATTGGAGTCCTTTGGATTGCTCCTTTAAAAACTGAAGTAAGGCCCTAGTGAAAGACTGAAGCTCTTGAAAGCCTCATGTTCTGCTATTGTGAAAGGATAACATGATGTCTTGTTAAATCGAGTAAAGGTCTTGAGTTAAAGTCGGATACAGGTCGGGAAAAAATCGGGTTATGCCCGGAAGGTCTTGTATAGAGAAAAAGAAAGAATCGTGTTAGTCGAGTAATGATCGAGTACTAATCGAGTTGATCTGGAAGCGACTCGGCATAAATCGAGAAGCGAATGAGTTAAAGTCGGGTAGAAGTCGGCATGATCGGATAAAATTTTGAAACTCGATCAAGACCGATCCCTGTTTGACCTCTTCACGACTACCTCGATCAGACCACGATTGATTCCCGACCTATTCTCGACATATAATGCACACGACCTCTACACGATATTTTTTGACATGTCAAAAATATCCAGGAACACAGCTCGAGTTCAGCAGAGTTAGTAAGATCGCCCCGATTTGGTTAGTAGACCAAACCCAAGCATTCAAGATCAGTGTCCCGATCAATTAATATTCATGAATATTCATAGATCGAGTTCGGTCGAGTTGCTTTGATCGGCAGTGTAAACCTACCATTAACCTCGAAAAGGCTTGTCAACCATGATCTCGATTGAATATTAATTAGAAATTAAAAGTATGGACCAGATAAAACCTGATTGATTGCATATGACTGTGGTTTGCAAATCTACATCAGACGAATAATTCAAAACACTCGGGAAAAGACGGAATTTCTCACACTCGTCGAAGATATCCCGATCTTTAATTTTAGCCGAGTGTAAGAAGCTATTTCGTCCGTAAAATACAACGAACAAACCGAAGGAAAGTAAAACTTGCCATTCCTTGAGGATTTTTCATCTGTGACGTCACATAATTACGGAGTTTACTAGGGTAACAATTATGACGTCGACAACTTGAAATCGGAACGTTGGATTGGACGTTTACCCGTGTAAGACAGCTTCTATGAGCTGTCTTACACGGGAAACAACCATTTACGGAAGAATACAGCAACATCGTTAAACAGTTAGTAATATGAACAGCACGTTATTTGAAATAAAATGTACATAGTATAATAATGCATATGTTATTGTATTACTGTATTCAATATTTGCAATGTTTTTATTTGAATATTTATAATATAAATTAGACAAGTTCAAAGTGAGTCATGCACTCTCTCTAAATAAATCATTTTCTTACTTATTTCCTTACAAAGCGAAATATGGTGTGAGTGAGATCACCATCTGTGTACAAACAAAAAAATTTCTTGAAATGTATTTAAGTTTAAAATATAGCTCTTTAAAATAACATCAAATGAACGTCACTTTATCTTATAAGTGACGTAACAAATTCTGACATGTTTATTAACATTCAAATTTGCTAAGCAATAAAATAAATTTCTATTGTATCAATTTTTATGCCTTGAAATGCTGAAAATCATAATATTATCCCTTTTTTTCATTTTTTACTGATTGACCTTTGACCCCTAATTAATCACCTTTTCTACCACATTTGATTTTTACGACAAACATTTTTGAAATGTACACGACCTAAGCTTTCCAAAAAGGTACAGATATCGAATAGGGTATGTGGGTCATTTAAATTTTAAAATTTCTGGTCTCTGCCGCTCTACTAATATGGTTTAAGCTTATAATCCTAAAAAGGGTGCGTGGGAGATAATGTCTTGGGGATATAGGTATTAAAAAGAAAAGTTGAAAATTTAGGTTGACTGGGCGGAGTTACTTGTCATTCAGGATTTGATCATTCCAAAACAGCAATAGATACAATAGACCAAATGCAGGGTGATCTTTTTCACAGATCAATATTTGTTTTATTGGTGAATGTTCCTATTTATATCTTGGGGCATACAAATTACATTAATGATTGATTTGATTGTAATCTTTTATTAACACCTAATGCAAGGCTGTCATTCGGTTACGCCGATAAAAATGATCGTGAGGGATTTTAACGGTGGTTAAGCATTGAGAAGAGATCGTGAGGGATTTGGTGACACCATCGTGAGGGATGTTTATCGAGAGAAATCTAACAAGGTCACATTTCATTTCAAAATATCAATTTATTAGGACAGTTTGTCAAAATGGTATAACTTAGTTAATAGAAGTGTATTGAAATAAAAGTTTAAAAGTCTACAGTTTCAAAAGGCGTCATCGTCATCAACATTTTCAAGGACTACAAAATGTAAACAAAGGCATATTTTTGCAAGACTGTAAATATTTGGTTGATATTTATTTCTAAGTTCATACAGTAATCATAACTACAATATTATGTGCAAAATTGTATCCCAAAATATATTTCCAAAATACAAGCAAAGAGATATTATTCCTAAAAAGGTACAATTTCAGATCGTGAGGGATTACGTTACACCTTTTTATGATTGTGAAAGATGATCGTGAGGGAGTAAAAGCCGATTGCCAAGACTATAAAGTTTGTAGGTGTGAATGTATAAAAATATGATGAATTTTGGAACTCTGTCTGCAAATAATAATGACGTTCGTACAGCATCTTATATTGGAATAAAAAGCGTAACTGGCAGGGATGTTTGAAATAAGGGAAAATCATTTAGAACGTTAAAACAAATAAAAATAATCACACCACAAATATATATAATAAGTTAGGTCTTTATATATATGGCAAACTAAATGTAACAAAAAATGCAAGCAAAAAGAACTAAATGAAAAAGGAAATAAAACCAAAAACACGAACGAACGAAATCTAAAAACGGCAACTATGAGATGGTGCTCTGGGGTATTAAGAACCCTTTGACAAATTTATATGTGACCATGGTAACTTACATATACAATTTTATCTACACATTGAGTATTGCCGACTGCAATACAACGTGTGGCTTCATCTATTCAAGTAGATGCATCTGTCAATCGCCAAAATACCTCGGTCCTATTGAACATATATATACATAAGCTGTCTATAAATTCAGTCAACGTGGAAACTTGTTATATAAATATATATAACATATACATGTTACATCTGTAAATAACAGCATCCAACACGTAGCTCTCGATATTTTGTATATACTTTTGTAGTTTAGTCTTTGTAAATAGGTTTTGTTTGATTTTTTTTTACTTTTTTAACGTGTTTTGAAGAAGAGACGGACAGGTCTCGAAATATCAACTGTTATTTTATGTGCTATTTACTTTGTTCATTTTGAAGTCCTCTGAAACTGCTTTGCGGACGAGAAATTAATTCGAAATGGCCATCCAGGGCCATTAATATGTATCTATGAACACAATGTTGATGCATTTATCATGATGGATGGTTACCTTCTTTTGCCCAAGAGTTTCGCGCTCCCAGTCACTGAGACAATACTTTGCGTTGCCTCGACTATAAGATCAGATATTTACCATAATAAAAATAATCGGAAAATTTTTAAGCTTCTTCTGAATAGCTCGTTTCTTTGGCTTTTAATTTGTGTACTTAAACCAAATCCTCACCATGGTTACCTGTTGATAGTACCCATACCAAGCCCAGTGAAGGGAATTTCAAAGTCCAGAACTGGCCCGATAGCTAGTGGATACTTTGAAAATTACCCTATCGAAAGACACCGAATATTTGTCCTATGCTGGGTTTTTGCATTGGGACTCTGGGTTTTTTAATTTAACATAAATTCGGTCTTTCAAATGATACTTATTGTTTAAATAGAAAAGGAGAGAAATTGACATTGGTTTTGATATTAAAAAGATCGGTTTTTTTAAAATCAGCTATTTATTTTAAAAAATCATCAAAGCAACAAAAAGGTACTTTCTTTGAAGTAAGTGGGCAACCAAGCTGTCAATCCAAGAGATTAGTCCAAAAACATCACAAAATCAGTACTATATACAACAATTTTTCAAACAAAAGAGAAAAATTAAGACACGTATATATGTACAACACGTGTACCCAAACAAAAAATTAAGGCTGAGACCAGGCCTCGGGAGCATGACATTTAGACTGTTAGCCTTACTTTCCAAGACAATAGATTCAAATTCATATAAGCTGTTCTAAGATTATGCATGATCCCAAATCAAGAAAATTCTATTTTGCAAGAAATTAAAACTTGAACATAATGCATAAGACGGTTCATGATATCGAAGCCAGGCGCACCGGTAGAGTAAGCATCGCCTGTCTCTTATAAAACACACGCCGTGTTCAACATGTCACGTCAGGTAGAAGTCAAATTCGGTAAATGTAGAAGTAACAAATCAAACCGTCAGAGGGAAAGGTCTGTGCACATCTGTAACAGGGATATACTAAAAAGATCATGATGTCGACTATAAAATTGAAATTGGGATTTTGTCTTTATATTTCAAATTGTAATATGACGGCCTTCAGTCACTTTGTATCCAAACCCGTGGTAAAATAATATCTACTTATGGGTAACGTCATAAACAAATGACGGTACTTTTAATAACGCAACGTCTTAGATTGTTTTATATCAATTTTTGTAACGTCACAGACCAATTTGTGGCATAAAATGGCATTTCATCCATGTGCACTAGGAGGAATACTCCTACTCGGAACCCTGTGAGTGTCATATTAGAATCGAAATAATTAATAGTAGCCATATATTTATATTATTTTTTGCCACGGGCTTGCACTTTATGGTGATATTTTACCACTCGCTGGTCGCTCGGGGTAAAATATTCACCATAAAGTGCCAGCCCGTGGTAAAAATAATATAAATATATGGCTACTGTTAATTATTTCTTAATTATTTTTTACCTGATAATTATAAAACAGAGTGACAGAAGAGTATGGATTAAATACACATTAGAAATATTTCCTGTCTAGGCAAGGCACAGAACACAACCGAATAAACAGTAAAATAACAATAAATTGTAATTCTGCACATGCCCATTTTAAAAATTTTTTCTTCCTATTAATGTGCATGATTTCTCTCCAACTTTGTTGCACAATGTCTCCTCATATGTAGAAATGTAGTTTATCAAGAATTACCTACCATACCCTAAAGTTCGACTAAAAATAGGGATGACACAGGGTTATTTTTCTGCACATGTGTTTTTATTATTTTCATGGCCATTTCTAGAAACTAGTATCTTCTTCCTATTTTAGGCACGGACCATTTGATTTTCGGGGGGGGGGGGATTTTTACCCGAGCCGGATTATTTTTTTTCCGCTACACACTATGCTAGGAAATTTTGTTGAGTCAGGCTTTTTTCTAATGGACACAGGGATGACGCTACTATATAATTTAGGGCCGCCCGGCGGCCCC